>CM035120.1:46273822-46525064 GCA_020205555.1 Panax stipuleanatus
GCTACCATAAATGATGCTCACAAGATTGATGATCTACATATGGAAGCTGACCATTCATGCCAAGATGAAAAAGATCCTCTATGCTTACTCATATAAAGCATATCAACTCAGAGGGAACATCAAAGAAGTTCACATCAGTGGATCATCAAGCATTGATCATGAAGAATGCATCATAGAAGTAGAACTCCACGAGTGCAGTCTATCAAAGAGCTTAAAGAAATACTTATGTATAATATTAAGTTTCATTTTAATACTTATCCAATTAATTTTTTGTACCAAAGAGGAAAAATACAAGACCATTATTAATTTTACTTTAAAAAATTGTCATTAAATTTACCAAAAAAAATGTAAATTTAAAAAATTAATAATGTACCAAAATGGTAAAATTATCATTAAATTTACTTTAAAAAATTAATAATGGTTTTATATTAAAATAATAATAATAATTTACTTTAAAATTAATAATGGTCCTATATTTACCCTTTTTTTTACAAAAAACTAATTGAATAAATGTTAAAATGAGACTCAATATTTCACATAAGTATTTTTTAGTCACGTGACGTCATGTTATCAATTTTCTGACGTGACACTATCAATCCCCAAAGTGGAAAAAATTATAATTTTAATTCCCTATTGAAAAAAATTGACTTTGGTTGCCCTACAAGGCTAGGAACAGACCATATTCAATAAGGCTTGCCTAATTAATTACTTAGACAAGCCTTAGGTATTAGGCCAATGGTGGTTAACCTTCACTTTTGCTAGTCCTTCTATAAGGAAGGCAATCCTCAAGTCTCATGTTTATTTTCTAAATAATTAAATTCTACATTAATTAAATGATAAAAGTATAAAGATATTTTATCATTTAATCAATGTGAGATTTAGTTATTGAAATATTAAACATAAAACTTGAGAATTGTTGTTATAGTGTGAAGTCCAATGTCCTATTCAAGTTCAATTCGATAGGGGACTTTGAGATTATAGATTATGGGCCACCGGTGTCAATGCAGAATCATCATCAGCTTGGGTGGAATTTCTACATCTCGAAAGAATCCTAAAGCTGTTTCTGGCATTGCAAAACCTACAAGAATGTCAAGGCTTAGAACATGTGGCCCAAAAAAATTTAGGTGTGGCTGCAATAGCATATTATTAATCTTTCAAAAAAGGAGACATGGAATCTGGAATAAACCATTGTTAGCCATGTTTTATGTTTGTTACTTGGGAAAAAAAAAGAACATAAGGTAATGTATCATCTTTAAAACATTGTCACGGGTCAAATGAAAAACTGTATAAAGCTGGAATCAAAATCAAATAACATCAACAAGGTCTATTGCATAGTTTGTTTTACTCTGGGCTCAATCAAATAACATCAACTTGTGTTAAAATCAAGTGGAGATCAAGATCATCATAAGCAACTACAAGCACTTGTTATTGCAATAAAGCTACTCTTGTCCTACCTCTATTCACATTATAAGAGAGTCCCACATCGCCTAAAAAAGTTACTCTTGTCCTACCTCTGTTCTATAAATAAAGGAGAGTTCAGAACTTTTACGATTGTTGTCATGAAAGTCTAAAGGGAAGCCTTGCCTGACCAATAGGCGGCCATGTTTTTTATTTGATTATTAGGCCTGGCCTGCTATCATATAAGGTTTGGTCTGGTATGACTTGGGCAAGATGAAGCCAAACAACTTAAATACACTTATGTGCTGTGGACAACATGACAAATCACATCGACATTCTAGTAAAGTCAATCCTTGACAAATAATGTATCATTCTTAAAATTTTAAAGATATATATTTTTATTTTTAACTTTTTATTTTTATGCTATATTTGGATTGATGGAATGAATTGAAATAAAATTGTATGCCAGAAATAGAATGAAAAATAGTATATTAAATGATTGTTTTGCATGATAAATAATTTTAATGGAATGAAAATTCATTTCATCTTCCTTGATTTTTATTTTATGCTAAAAGTGGTGGAATAAAATACATTCAAATGGAATAGATATATGTAATAATTTTGTTATCATATTACACGACTCACGTTAAAATTATTTCATTCCATTCTTTCGATCTAAACGCAGTATTAATAATTGCGAGAAAAATAGTACATGTGGCAAAATAATATTCAATCTACTTAAAATATAAATTAGGGCACGTTAAGAATATTACATCATTTTATAGTCTAACATCATATATGTATCTCTAATTTTGACCATACAAAAAGAAATGTATCTCTTTTTCTTCTTTTTTTTTTATAAAACGGAAGAGGTTGCTAGCTCTATAAATTGAGATGTTGTGGACTAGTTTGAAAATCTTGTTTTCTTTTAATTTTATTCCACTGGGTTTTGGTTGGGGGGAGGTCCGGTAAAATTTGTTCCGGACATTAGTACGGTATGTATTTTGGACCATCAGATCTTTTAAAACAGATCTGATGGTCACAATCTTTTTGTAATTAAAAAAAACAGCTCAATTAATTCACACCTCATTTTGTATCCCCTTCTTCTCTCTCGTCTCTCACCTCTTTTCTCTCTGCATCTTTTCCTTTCCAGTGTGATGCTTAAGTTTGTTGCTAAATATATCTTGACTAAAGTGAAAAAGATAAAGAAAAATTAATAACAAAGGCTTCCGTTCAATATTAACAAAATCTCAGAGACGTCATCGGATTCCGTCACCGGTGACAAATTCCGGCCAATTCAATTCACAGATTTCTTGGTGTGATTTACAACGAAAGGAATAGGCAACAACTCAGAAGCAAATCGTACACATAAGGGTCGCCCAGTCGAGTATTTAACCTGCCGGAAACAACCAAAAATGGCCCATGAAAAGTTCAAACATAGTCAATCCAGTCGGGTCCATGTATTCCATGAGAATCGAAATATTGCCGTCAGGATTTTCCGAGATCACATGGGGTAGTCCGTCTGGCTAATGATTGAGAGGAGAGAAAAGGGGAAGGGGAAAGGGAGAGTGGAGAAAGGAGAGAGAAGAGGGGAAGGGAAAATGGGCAGATGCAGCTGGGTGGGAATTAATTGAGCTATTTTTTTTAATTAGAGAAGAAGGGGCAGAGAGGAGAGAGAAGGAGAGAGAGGAGGGGAAGCGAAAAAGAACAGATGCAGCCGGGTGGGAGACAAAATGAAGTGTGAATTAATTGAGCTATTTTTTTTAATTATAAAAAGATTGTGACCATCATATCTGTTTTAAAAGATTTGTTGGTCCAAATGCATACTGTACTAATGTTCGGTACAAATTGTAGCGGACCTCTCCCAATCCGAAATAAAGAGACTAGACTCGAAAAAATTAATACTATTTCCGTCCCACAATAAGTACTTTTTTAAGTTTAATAATTTTTTTCAAAATAAGTGATGTGTTAGAATTTTAATATAATTTTTATAATATTTTCCCATATGTGCCCTTATGCATCTAATGGTATTTATTGCGTATTTATTGGGAAGTTGAAATGTTGAAGAAAGAGAAAGAGAAAGAGAGACCAAAAGACAATAAAAAAAATGTCAAACAAAACAAAGAAAGTATATTAAGGGTATTTTTGTTATTTTAGTTTGTGTATTGGTGTATGTGATTTAAGCTAAAAAAACATTTATTATGGGACGGAGGTAGTAATAATATCTACATACATCTCGCGTATCTCGTATGAGTAAAAGAGATGTATGAGACAAAAATCCGATTCCTTACGATACACCATATGCAACTTTATTTTATACACGGCGTATAGAAAATTATTGCATCTGTGCTTTTTTAAAGGATACTGTTCGCTTGTCTATAATTTTATAACATATGATACTCATAAAAAAAACAAGGTTAATGAAAAAGCTAACAAAAATAGAGTTGTCATATATTTTGTCCGTTCCAAAATATAATATCACTTTGTCAAATAAAAAATAAGTGATTTATGTGCAAATTTCGAAGCTAATGTCTTGAAAATGAAAGCCTCATTATTCTAAAGTTGAGACTAGACTAGATACAATAAGGAGACCGAAAGACTGGGTCAAGCATAACGCGTTTTGTATGAGAAGGGGATATAGAATTCGTGGTTTAAACTTTATAACTTGAGAGAAAAATAGGAAGAACCCATATTATCTGGTCCAATACGCTAATAGCTACATCCAAGTTTGGACAGATCTACCATCAAATAATTCAAAAATTCTATATAGACAGAAAAATTGGATATAATGTATTTGAATTTTACCTAGATAAAATTTAAATAGATAAAATTTAAATACACTCATGTTCAATCAGTTTTCACATAGAAGAGCTCCAAATAACTAGGCCCCAATTTGATCCCTTCCTTTTTTATTAAGATGGGGGCTTTATCAGTAATTGGAGTCGTTGGGCCTAGGCATTGAGTCTATTGAAACTTGAAAGTAGGGCCAATAAAACTACAAGTTGTAGACAAAGTGGCAAACTGCATGGACCCTCTAGTCAAGTCAACCGTTGACAAATAGTACATCCATTTCATAATAATTATTTTTTTAGCTTTATGCACACGAATTAAAAAACTAATTTAATACTATTATTTAAGAATTAAAATTTGTAGAAAATTCCATCACTACCCCTTTATGGGAAATTGAAAACTATTAATACAAGAGAAAAAATTTCTTGGGACAATGAGAAAAGTTAGGGGTGATATAGGAAAATAAATAATTTATTCTCCTAGAAAGTTGTAAACGACAAATAAATTGGAACAAATTTTTTTTTCTAAAAAGCTGTTATTATGGAATGGAGGTAGTAATGTTTTCTTTTTAACATTAAAAATACTTTTTTTCTCATAATTTCCTCTTTTATTTTTAGAGTAGAAAGATGTTAGTTCCTCTGTGGGTTGCGGGTGCATATTACTAGTATTCGAATAAACTAATACCTTCTTCTAATCAAATCGAATTTAAAGCATTGGAATAACTTGACCGATTTGTTTGTGCTTTAGCTAGGTCAAAATCATTTCACTAGCTTTATTCCCTTACGATTTACGGATTTAGGAACTAGAGCAAATTGTACTATTTGGATCTAAGTGGTAATTATTTGGTTGGTCCTATACTTTCAAGTATCTTTTCGTGACCTATTTGAACCTTGCTACAAGTCTAGACTTAGCAAATGGGCGGTTTTGGATAGACATAAGTGAGTTTGAGCTTATATGGGTGGGACTTATACAGGGCTGACAATTAGACGGGTGATAAATGAGCAATCATAAATGGATATGGACGAATATGAATCTACCTTATGTCAAATTTAATTATATATATACATGTAACATGTTTGTGTGTGTGTAAGATAAGAATCCATTACTTTTAATTACATTAGCCCAAATAAAAAAATGAGGTGTGTTACTTGTACAATAGTTCCTATAGTAATGCTTGTTTTCCTTGCTTCTGCTAATTCATCATCAACAACAGAGAAGGAAGCTCTACTCGGCAGCGGCTGGTGGGGGAATAATTTTAAATATCCTATTACAGTAGACCCTTCTAAAAATCATTGTTTCTGGCCAGGCGTTTCTTGCAATAAGGAAGGTAGAGTCATTAGACTTCGCCTTTCTGACTTTCTTCTTACAGGTATGCTACCTTATTTTCTGGCTAACTTCACCCAACTAGAATGGCTTGACCTCTCGAGTAATCAAATTAGTGGTTTCATCCCCAGTGAAATATGTCATTTAGACAGTTTAATTCGTCTCGATCTTTCAAGCAACAATTTTTCAGGTGAAATCCCTACTGAAATAGGTCATTTAGACAGTTTGATTCATCTCGACCTTTCGAACAACAATTTTACAGGTGAAATCCCTTCTGAAATAGATCGTTTAGACAGTTTGATTCGTCTCGACCTTTCGAGTAACAATTTTACGGGTGAAATCCCTTCGTCTCTAGGTTTCTTGAAAAATTTATCGCAATTGATTATGCGTAAAAATAACCTTAGTGGTTGCATTCCTTCATTTCTGGGTAACTTGACCCATTTGAGGGAGGCCTACCTTGGTCAAAATCATTTCACTTGCTTGATTCTCTTAGGACCAGGCTTTGGAATTGGCAATTTGAGCAAATTGTCACATTTGGACCTAAGTGGAAATGATTTCGTTGGTCCTATACCTTCAGGTCTCGGTTCTTTGACCAATTTGATCTATTTGAACCTTTCTTCAAACAATTTCAATGGATCCAACACTTTGGAATTAAGGAACTTGAAGAGGCTAGCAATACTAAACCTAGGTTATAACAAACTTCATGGTTCAATCCCTTCATTTCTAAGCCATTTAATCAACTTGAGTGTTTTGAACCTCCGTTGCAACCAATTACACGGCCCCATCCCTTCATCTATTGGTTCATTGACCCGTCTCATGCGTTTGTACCTCGATTCAAATCATTTTTATGGCTCAATCCCACCCACAATTGGTAATTTGACCAACTTGAACGAACTTAGCCTCTCGACAAATCATCTCAATGGTGTGATACCTTTGGAGGTTGACAAGCTCTCTAAACTCTATTTTCTTGATTGTCACTCAAATCAACTTACAGGAACACTACCAGTTTTTAGGAATCATAGGTATCTTTCGTATCTAGACCTCTCCGAAAACTTGCTAGTGGAGACATCCCCCAAGATTTTTGGATGTCTTCCTCTTTCATAGGCGGCGCACTAAATCTCTCCCACAATAATCTTTCTGGCAGAATTCCAACTTATTTTTGGAAGCTTTGCTTGGGCTCCTACTTGACATTTAACTTGTCGGGCAATGCCATGGAGGGACAACTCATGACTTGCTCCAAGGTGCCTAAGGAAGACGATAGGAAGCCGCGAAATAGGAAGCGAGTGTTGCATGCTATATACATTGTTCTTCCGATCACTACTTCCCTTCTACTCTTGATGGCTGGCCTTGTTTTAATTATTATGAATCGAGTCAAGGGTTCTAGAACTCTACGTGAGACCACCAAAGCAACGAAGAATGGCGATTTGTGTTCGATCTGGAATTACGATAGAAGACTTGCGTATGAAGACATCATCAATGCAACAAATGAGTTTGACATTAGATATTGCATCGGAACTGGTGGATATGGTAGTGTTTATGAAGCAAGACTACCTAATGGCAAAGTTGTGGCCTTGAAAAAACTTCATCGGCTGGAAGCTGAAGAGCCAGCTTTTGACAAGAGTTTCAGGAATGAAGTACAAGTCTTGTCAAGTATAAGGCACAAAAGCATTGTGAAGCTGTACGGATTCTGCTTACACAAGAGATGCATGTTTTTGGTTTATGAATACATGGAGCGGGGAAGCTTATTTTGTGTCCTCAGAGATGATACTGAAGCTGTTGAATTGGACTGGAGTAGGAGGGTGAATATTGTTAAAGGTATTGCAAATGCTTTGTCTTACATGTATCATGATTGCAACCCGCCTATTGTTCATCGAGACATATCAACCAACAACATCTTACTAAACTCTAAATTAGAGGCCTTTGTTGCCGACTTTGGCGCTGCAAGATTGTTATATCCTGATTCGTCAAATCAAACAATAATTGCAGGCACTTACAGATATGTTGCTCCAGGTGAACTATTAATTCTTCATGTTAATTTTACTTTAGATATAAAATATTTTTCACTTGGCTATCCTTCGTGTAGGAATGTTCAAATTAATGCTACCTCCCCTCATTCCCTCTTTTGACAAGTGTTGTAGAAATAGCATATGTAATTTACGGAAAATTATACATGTATATTTTTCACAAACATGCTAGAATGTATGTGGCCAGAAAAAATAAGAGGGAGCAATTAATTCTTTCTATTAACTATGCAGAACTTGCCTACACCATGGTTGTGACCGAAAAATGTGACGTCTATAGTTTTGGAGTGGTGGCACTAGAACTAATTATGGGAAGGCATCCGAAGGAGCTCCTCTTAGAACTAACATCTTCATCTGCTCAAAACATAGTGTTGAATGATGTGTTAGATCCACGCCTTTCGCACCCAACTACTCGACTGGTTGAACAGGATATTGTTCGGGTCCTTACATTGGTTTTTGCATGTTTACGTTCCGATCCTAGATCTCGGCCAACCATGCTTGCTGTGTCACAAGAGTTAACAGCTTGCAGAACTCTGGTAGCTAAATCTCTTCGAGAAACTTCAGTAGCATAGCTATCTATGTATTGATTCGGAAAATAAATGAAATTGGAGCAAAATGTACGTGCTCTCTTCTTCTTTTAACATAATCACAATGTGATATGTAGACTATGAATTCTTGTAATAATATCTGAGTAATGCTTAATCCTCTACTTTGCCATCTTACTTTCTAGTCTTACACTCACATCACATACAATGCCACAAAGTTAATAATTATGATTTTTTACAATACGTGTCTTTGCAAGTGTAGAACTAGCTAGAAACAAGGCAGAAAAAATGGGCCGCAAATCTTTTTCTTTTCATAATAAGAAGATGACTTTTTGTTATCTCATTATGATAAATAAAGACGGGTGTTTTGAATATATATTTTAGGACAAATGGCAAAATTGTTCTTCAAAATTTGGACGGATTTCAATTTACATCTCAAAGTACAGATATCGTCAATGTCCTCAATCTTCTGTCAATCAGGTGATTTCATGTCTTCAATAAGCTTCTTTTCTTCTTTGTTAATGTCAAGATTCGTCAACTCGTCTCAATCACCAATAGCGCGTTCAATCTGTTGGAAAAAATCACCTCCCAAATACTGTTATTTTTGATAAATTAAATGGATAAAATATCAGTATATGTCAAAAAGATTAAATTTGCAGTTCTACCAAAATAATAACCACTGCAAGAAATAATGAAGTAAATAACCAAGCACAAGACACCAAGATTTTACCTGGAAAAATCCTCTAAAACTAAGAGGTAAAAACTACGGGACAAACTCTGAATAATTCACTAGAATAAACTGAGAGAATACAAAGATATTTTAATTTGAGTACAAACTCAAATTACTTCATCACAATAACTATGTGATGGAACCCAAATAAAACACCTTTTTATTTGAACTATCTTTCTCTCTCTATTTTTTTTAAATTTCTCTCTACTCTCGGATGAAAGCTTCTCCAAATTGGTGTATTTGTTTCCCTTTCATTACCCTTCCTTTTATAACCGTAAATATGAGGAGAGAGAAAGAATGGGAAAGTTCAAAGGGCGGCGGCATTCTTCATCTCCAAAAACTCCCAATTTTGTCTCCTTAACTTTGTCTCCTTTATTAAATGGGTGAGGACCAAGGACTTTGACCAACAATCTTCCCCTCCGAACCCATTAGAGGAGGTATTCATCATGACTCCGTTACTTGGAGTCAATTTCTTTGTCAAATCCAACTCTGGAAGAAACCACAACAGTTCGTTGTTAACTCAGCAGTAGACAAAGCAATACATTTCTGCAACTTGGATTGCCATAACATGGCCCCCCTGCAAAAGTAAACAATTTGCAATGTTAACTTTCAAAGATATCTTAATTTAACCCACAATGTCACTGTGTCTGTGTGCGCTATAACCCCGAAGTAGACTTCTTTTCTTCGAAACCTGTTATGTCTGCTTCTGTATAACCTTCCAAGACTGAATTTGCACGTCAAACCACAACTCCTTACTTGGAGTTAATCCCAATGAAGCCTTGACTAAACTCAAGCTTCTTGGAATTTTTAACTTTTTTCATGTCCGACTTTATCTCATCGGCATGGCTCTTCTTGATGGGAGGATTTAACTCAAGCTTGACAGATTTTTGCTTGTCAAATTCTCTTACAACCGCTTTGTACCCTAGCTGCGAGCTATCACTTTCCTTTTTCACTTTTGGTACTCATTTAAAGTGAAGAGTTTTCTTCTCGTGATTCTCATGCAAGACTTTTCTTCCATCTTGCATGGTTTTGTACTACATTTTTTTTGCATTTTGCTCCCCCATCATCAACACCCTCCACATGCACCTGCATCGTGTAAAGAGTGTCTACCTTCTTTCCTCTAGTCACCACTAGAGACCCTTTAGTGAGCTTCCACTGACCTTTACCAAAGGAAATGCTATAACCATTCTCATCAAGCTTACCACATCAAATTAAAACGGATATCCGGAACATGTCTGACTTCTCTAAGCATCAACATGCTACCATTGTTAGTCTTCAAATAAATATCTCTAATGCCGATAACCTTGGATGCACTACCATTTCCCATCAGTACATAGCCAAAATCACCACTAGTGTAGGATGCGAAGATCTCACCACGCGAAGAAGCATGGAACGTAGCACCTGAATCAATAACTCATTCATTAACTTGACACTTGGGTTTACCATCACTAACAATGGCTACATCAACGTCGGATAGATACACAATCGAATCTTTATCCTCATCTTTTTCCCTAAATTGTTCCTTCTTTAAGAATCTGCACTCTCGCCTTATATGACCCGGTCTCTGGTAGTGAAAACAAATTATCTCTTTTCCTCTCAACCTTCTCATAGATTTGTCATCTTTAGGAGAGCTCTTCTCTCTGTTTCTGCCGCTACTCCGCGCGACGAAAACTTGTGTTTATGTCTTAAAATTCACACCTTGTTCCTTTCGTCTTGTCTCCTCATTATGGAGACTGTCTTTGACTATTTGCATGGTCAGCTTTCCTTCCAGAACAGAATTACTTAGAGACACCACCAAAGCCTCCCAGCTATTTGGCAACGTACTAAGGAGCAAAAGAGCCTGAATCTCATCATCAAGATTCAACTTCATGGCGGAAAGTTGGTTCACCAAACCTTGAAACTCACTCATATGCTCCGACACACTGCTCCCATCTTTGTACTTCAGGTTCATAATTTTCTGAATCACAAAAGTTTATTTTAATTTGTGCATTTTTCTTTTCGTACATAGACTCTAATGTTGTCCATAGTGTATGAGCATCCATCTCCTACGAAACATGGTGGAACACACTTTGATCAATCCACTGTCTGATGTGACCAATAGTCTTCCTATTCATCTTTTTCCAATCAGCCTACGATTTAGCCGCGAACTTCTTTCCCTCGAGCTCCAAAGGATCATACAAATTATTGCAATAAAGGATATCCTCCATTATGGGCTTCTAGATCGAAAAATTTGAAGATGTCAATTTAATCATGGCTCCGACTGATTCCTCCATAAAATTTATCAAAAACAACTGAGCAAATAACTTTAGCTCTGAAACCAGTTGTTGGGAAAAATCACCTCCCAAATACTGTTATCTTTGATAATTAAATGGATAAAATATCAGTATATGCCAAACAGATTAAATATGCAGTTCCACCAAAATAATAACCACTGCAGGAAATAATGAAGTAAATAACCAAGCACAAGACACCAAGTTTTTACGTGAAAAAATTCTCTAAAACTAAGAAGTAAAAACTATGGGACAAACTCCGAATAATTCAATAAATTAAATTGAGAGAATACAAAAATATATTCATTTGAGTACAAATTCAAATTACTTCACCGCAATAACTATGTGATGGAACCCAAATAAAATACCATTTTATTTGAACTATCTTTCTCTCTCTATTTTCTTTAAAGTTTCAGAAAAAACTTTTTTTTTTCTCTCTACTCTCCTCTCTACTCTTGGATGAAAGCTTCTCCGAATTGGTGTGTTTGTTTCCCTTTCATTAGCCTTCCTTTTATAGCCATAAATCTGAGGAGAGAGAAAGAGTGGGAAAGTTCAAGGGGCGGCAACATTCTTCATCTCCAAAAACTCCCAATTTTGTCTCCTTAACTTTGTCTCCTTTATTAAATGGGTGAGGACCAAGGACTTTGACCAACACAATCCTGCACAGAAACGAAGTCACATAGATAAACTTGACGGTCTGGGTCGAAAGGATAGCTTTGGTATAAGAATAAGTACAGACTAAATATGATTTAACAATGGAGGTATTTAACAATGGATGAAAACCATGATATAACCTTGTATTTATAATGATTACACTTCTTCCAACATGCTAATCCCCGTATATAAATAGAACTTCTCATTAGGTCATATTCTTTAATGGGATTAAACTGAATCTCTTCAAAAAAAGTGTCATGAGTATAGAAATAGAACTCCTTATTAGATCAGATTCATTAATGGTATTAAACTAAATCTCTTCAAAAAAAAGTGTTAGGAGTATAGAAATAAAACTCCTCATTAGGTCAGATTGGGATTAAACTGAATCTCTTCAAATAAAGTAAGTTGGATTTTACCCTAACACTTTCCTTATGAGTTGAAAATTAAATATAATTAGGAATCTCAGATTCCTTAAAGTTCTTCAGCTGCCCAAATTGGCCTCTTACGTGGGGAGACTTCCTCCGCATGGACTATGACCCACCGAATCCACCGGACCCAACCTCTTACGTGGGAAGTATTCCTACACGTAGCCCATAACCTAAATAATCATGCCCCAATATTATTCAAAAAAAAAAGTCCAAAATCTTTTCTTTTTTAAAAAATATATGTACCCTTTTGCTAGCTAAAGTCAATTTTTGAATGAAAATAATCATGTACCGATGACATGCATATTTTTATATTTTTTTGCCACATGATTGTATAAGATTCTAAATAAAATAATCTTTATATTCTTCAATTTAATCATCTTCATTTTCTCCATCTTCTCAATTCATCGAAATAAAAACTCAAACTCACAACCAATATAGATCTCATTCAGCTACTAATCATTCCTCACTTCAAGATGTATGTATGTGCCTTGGCACCATCCTACTCTTCTCTTGTTGTCTCTGCATTCCGTTGTTGTAATATTAATAGTCAGTTGGTTAATGACTACTCTCTTCGTCTTATATATATATATATATATATATATATATATATATATATATATATATATATATATGACGTTTTAAATAATTTTATTTTTTTCAAATTATTTGACCTTTTATATAATCTAGGCCAATTATTTCTTGAGGTTTGGCGTCAAAATAAGAAACATTCGGACAAGTAAAAAACAAAAAACCCATAAGACAACAAAACATAATCATACAAATTTGCCAGCGACTAATAGCATTTAAATTCACCATTATCATTACTATACCTAATTATCTGGAAAAGAAAGATATCAAGTTAATACCTTGGCCACAAGATACTAGAGGACAGAGGAAAGATAGACTCGAGTTTCGGGTACTAAACACTACTACACTAGCCTTTGAAGATCGCTACACAGACTTGGATTGGATGCCTTCGGCTTTCCTCTCCCGCCCTTGGTCAAACCATCTTTTGAATTCATCTCTATTTCTTTCAATCTGCTAACCTCACTTCTCTGCTTTTCTTCCTTTGCCATCTCTTTCTTAGCAAGGGTTTGCCCAGATCCCCTTCAAGTTCTAAAATGACTTCAGTCATGTTCATGATATTGCAAAGAATCCTTTCAAGTTCTAAAATGATTTTGAGTCAGGTTCATGATACAGATACTTGCATAGATGAAGTCGTCCTAATTTGGGTCTAGATTTTATGGAATGAATATTAAAATTGGGTTGAAAATAGTTAAATGTATGGAACTAGTTTTGTTTTTTTTAAAAAAAATTAATATTTTCACTAATAAATTTAATAATTCCACTTATTATTCATGAGGAAGAACTTGTAAATCTATCAAATTTACTTATAAAAATATCAATGATCTTTAGTTAACCAACCCATTGGTTCCGGTTCCAGTTAAAAATTAATTGACCCAATAGTTTCACTTATATTGCTAGGTCTAACATAAACAGAATATGTACAAGTCAGTCCTGAATCTCCTGATCATCATAATTCTTGGTTTGGACCTACGTGGAAAACATAGAAGAGAACCTAGGTAAAACAACTTTATCTTTTGTAGCCTGTTGAATTCTAACCTTTGCTATAAAAAAATAGACTCAATCCTATAGCCTAGCACAGTAAAAGAAGAAACCTTTACTACTAAGCAATCAACGAATACTTTAAACACGTTCAACTTATAAAAGGAATTACTTTTTAGAATAAAAAAAATTTGTTTTAATTTATTTCTCGTTTATAACTTTTTTAAAAAATAAATTATTTATTTTTCTATATCATTCTTAACTTTTCTCATTGTCCTAAAAAATTTCTCTTGTATTAATAATTTTTAATTTCCCATAAAAAAGTAGCAATAGAATTTCCTACAAATTTTCATTCTTAAATGATAGTATTAAATGAATTTCTTAATTCATATGCATAAAACTAAAAAAACAATTATTATGAAATAGGAGGTAGTATAAGTTTTAGAGAAAAGCTGATCAGTCTAGGGTAACACAAACGAACTAAAACTCTCCCCATTTCAAATAAATATAGAGTCAACATTACATGATCCAAATTTAAAATCATTTTTCTCTCTCCTATCAACATAATATCATATTCCAACACATACAGATACTCTATTTATTTGAATCACCACCATTCCATCCAATATCAAACAACTTTAAATGTAAACAAAAGCATGACCCAATCTTGAACTGAAAGCATCAAGTGCAAAACAATATAGAATTTTTATACTAAAAAAAACCAATAGAAGACAAACTAATAAGTCTACTAAGCACAATGTCTTCCTAAAACTCCTGAGAAGCGGAGCCAATGTCTCCCTTGCCTTTGCCAACCTTTTTGGGTAGCAAATTTTGGTGAATATTGGGCAAAACACCTCCATTGGCAATTGTTACAGCACCCAAGAGCTTGCTCAACTCCTCATCATTCCTCACTGCAAGCTGTATGTGTCTTGGCACTATTCTATTCTTCTTGTTGTCTCTTGCTGCATTCCCAGCCAACTCCAACACCTATTAATCATCATTAAAATCAATCTTTATGATTACTATCCACCAAAATATGAACCAAATACAAAAGTAAAAAAACAAAACCCACAAGACAAGAAAACATAATCATGCAAATTTGCCAGCTTATTAGCATTTCAATGTACCATTATCATCACTATCCCCCAAGCTATCTGTAAACAAACCAAATCACAAGTTATTTACCTTAGAGGCATTGTAACTTGATCAAATACGAGCATCATCAATGGATTAACAGCCTCAAAACATCATTTAGTCAGTCCCAAAACTCAAAAATCATCTCAGTTCACAAAACTTGGAAAAATCCTTAAAATTTGAGTTCTAGTGATAATTTTGATGATGCTTATTAATAATTTGGTTGTTTGCTAGTCCAAAAGATTTTCAACTGCTTTGGGTTTGAGTTTGGTCGGAATTTGGATGAATTTATAAGAGAATCAGATTGGGAACTGACAGAGTTGCTGAAAGTTGAAGAAGGAAAAAAAACAAGAGAAAATTAATAGAAAGGACATAATTGTCTTTATATACTAAAGTTAACGAAGAAAATGGTAAAAACAGTGTGAAGTAAAATTTATCCTTATATCACTAACTAATCTCCATCCTTGAGAGCTCAAATTTGCGGTTAGAAAACAAAATAGCAATAAAAACAAAGCATACAAATTCTTTCCCCCCATTCCTAAACAATATACCAAATTACTCTATACAAATAAATCAACAAAAATGCAACAGAAAAAAAAGACATCAAAAGTTAATACCTCAGCGGCGAGATACTCGAGGACGGCGGAGAGATATACCGGAGCTCCGGCACCGACACGCTCGGCGTACTTTCCGTTCTTGAGAAAACGGGCAATTCTACCGACAGGGAACTGAAGACCGGCCTTTGAAGATCGCGTCACAGACTTCGAGGACTTCGGCTTTCCTCTTCCGCCCTTGGTTGAACCTTCTTTTGAACTCATCTCTATCTTTCTCCGATCTGACTATCTGAACGTTCTGTACCGAATAGCAAAACCCTAGGAGAGAGAAAGGATGTGTTTGTCGTACGGTGGATTGAAATTGCGGGTTTGGGCTGATATAGGTGTTGGGTTTTTGTTTTGATTGGTTTAGAAGGGTTGACGAGGATTGCCCGCGTGGCTTTTGAAATGTTTTTAAATTCTTTTGGTTTTTCATTTTCGCGGTAGGGTATTACGAATACGACGCCGTAGTCTCCACAATTTAATTTGCCAAACTGACCAAAGCTTTAAGATACCCAAGCCATTGGATTTTTGTGTGTTGGGGAGAATTTGGGCTTTTCGGGCTTTCCTTTTAGGCCTCAGGAATCTAGCCATTATGCGATGCTGTCGAAGTGAGTCTAGATAGCTTAAATAAGAAGATAATAAATTATATAAAGATAAACCGTAAAATTATTGTTTTATACCATTCGATAATAACTATATGTTATGTTATTAGAAGAAAAAAAATAAACATTTATTTAATAGGTTATTTTTTATTTTCTTTTAAATTTACCTACATGACATATTGCTAAACGTTTCAACTTGTTTATAACATAAAAATTATTTATACTCAACAGTAACTCTTATTCTGTGTCATTTCGTGTCGTGTTAAAAATTATTATATCTAAATTAAAGAATGAAATAAGACTGGTCATTTTATTTTTTATATTTGGTTTCGTCCATATCATTCCACCAATAAGACCTGACAAACGGGCGGGGTTGGCCCAAACGGGTCAGGTTATCGTCGGGGCAGGCCAAAACGATCTAGGTTTTGATGGGCTGAAAAAGTGAAGCACAAAGCCCGTTTTTTGACGGGCGGGCTAGCTCGGCTTGTGGGTCTAGACTGATTTTCGACCATATTTTGACACATTTCTAGGGTGGCACCAAACGGGCTGGGTCATCGCCGGGCCAGGCTATTGACAGGGAAGGCCAAAACGACCCAGGTTTTGATAGGCTGAAAAAGTGAAACCCAAAGCACGTTTTTTTAAGGGCGGATTAGCCCGGCCCGCAGTCCTAGGCCAATTTTGCCAAGTCTACCACCAATAATGAAAATATGGAATGATTATTCTTTTGTAAGCATTTGGTTTACTTAAGTAGCCTTATGAATGGAATGAAAATTTTTCTCAAAGTCAGAAATAACCTTGATGCTATAAATAAAAAATTTTGGAATTCAAAATAATTAATAACTAATAAATAATCAAAAAATAAATTAAAAAGTTTAAACTAACTAAAGCTAATAAATCGAAATAGTAATTAAACCTAAAAGCTAAGATTAAAAACTGAAACTAATTAAATTTTAATTGGGCCAAACAAATCCTATATTGAAGAATATTGATTGTTTGATTAAATTTATACCTTTATTTTAGATCGGACAAAAATTAACTCATTTTTGCCCAACCAAATGCTACCATTTGGACATGCTCCTAAAATAGAGTACTTTACAGAACTATACAACAATTAGAAAATAATTACACTATTAGTGCATCTACAAAATAATTACAAAAAAAGTGCAACAAATTCAAACCATTCAATTTCACATTAATAAGGAACCTAAAATCAAGGAGAATTAATAATTCAAATTCAAATATTTTGGATCTAACAATAATTTCAAATTCATAATTCAAAATTCAAATCAAAATGAGAAAATTAAAAATAAAAAATTATGAAGGAGTTACTGTTCATCATCCTCCTCCCCCGCCTCCCCTTCATAATTCTCTTCATCATCATCCTCCGCCGCGAATATCCAGAAGTCCTTGGTTGCACCGCCGCTATATCGCCGGAGTTACTGTTCTAATTTTTTTTTTTGACGATTTGGTTACCCACAAAAATTAAAATGGTTACCTTTATACAAAGTTTGGCTACCAACTACATCACATTTAAAATAAAATTGGTAATCAAATAAAACTAAATTGGTTACCTTATCGAAAGGTTTGGCAACCAACTGCATCATATTAAAAATAAATTGGTAACCTAATAAAACTGAATTGTTACCTTCATACCAAGGTAACCAAACCTTCATACCAAGGTAACCAAACCTTCATACTAAGGTAACCGAACCTTTATATTAAGGTAACCTTCATATTAAGGTTCGGTTACCTTGGTATGAAGGTTTGGTTACCTTGGTATGAATGTTTAGTTACCTTGATATGAATGTTTGGTTACCTTTGTATAATTGTTTGGTTACCTTGGTATGAAGGTTTGGTTACCTTGGTATGACTGTTTGGTTACCAACGTATGAAGGTTTGGTTACCGGTGGAGGTGGAGGATGGACCGGTGGTGGAGGGAAGGCAATGAGTGGTGGAGAGGACTGAACTGGTGGTGGTAGAGATTTAACCAGAGGCGGTGGTGATTGAACTGGTGACGGGGGAGGGAATTGAATTGGTAGAGATTTATCCCGTTTATCGAGGAGGAGGAGAAAGGGGGGGCGGGAGGAGGGGGAGGCGGAGGGAGGGGAGGGAGTGGGGCAGGAGGAGGAGAAAAAGGGGGGCGGGAGGAGGGGGAGGGGAGGGGAGGGGGTGGGGCGAGGCCGGGAGGAGGAGAAAGGGGGGGCGGGAGGAGGGGGAGGGCGGTGGGAGGCGAAGGGATGGGGTGGGCGTGGGCGTGGGCGGGGGGAGGAGAAGGGAGGCGGTGGTGACTGAACTGGTGACGGGGGAGGGGATATCAGTGGCGTTGAAATGGAGTGGGAGAGAATCGTGGAAGAGATAATAAAATAATAATTAACGGGAAGGGATAAGGGAGAGAATCGTGGGCCATAATTAAAGGAATAAGAATACACTATTTTTGTAAATTAAATATTGCATATGCACTAATTTTGTAAATATTTTATTTATGATTTTCTTTTGTAATATTTTATTAAAAGGTACTATAATATGTAATTAATCCCCTAAAATATGGCAGCAACTAAAAAGGTTTTAAGTGTCTGACACACTAAAGTTGGGTTGGCCCAAACATTATGGCTTTCTACTGGAGTCCATATAAAAACTTTTGTACTGGATTCATAAGCCCAACCAAACTACACCCAAGTTGTTAAAGGTCCAGGTCCAGGTCCAGGTCCAGGCCTAGCTGGGGAAAATTTTAGAAGAGAGAGCTTATCCCTTAGGGAGGAAGAATAAATATAGTCTGTGTTTCTCTCTCTTATTATGTAGTGTATGTTTGGATACTGAGAGTTTATAACCGTTATGCGACGTTTGGATTGAAGTAATTAAGGTAGAAATGGAATGACTCATTCATATGAAATGAAAAAAATTGTGTTTGGTTGTGATTGGATCATTGGAATGGATTTAACCATTCTTATTTCTCCCAAATTTATAAATTTTATTCTTTGGTGGAGTGAAAGTATGTAATAACTCATTCCAACTAGAATAGAATGAATCATTCAATTTTTTTCAATCCAAACGTAGCATTAATGCATTTATTGTTTTTGGAAGTGATAACACATTTGAAACTTTTATTTGCTTACAAACAACTTATTTAAAAATCAACTTATTTAACTCATAAATGCAATGCTAATACAATACACTAAAAATAGTGCGGTGCGTTTTGTGGTCTAAACGTTATAAACACTACCGCCATAATAGCTGCAAAAGGTTAATAACCAAACCAACTCATAAACACTTTCTATTTCTTATCGCAAATAGACATACTATTGCGCATTACAGCAATGCCAACGAGTGTTTTCTAGGGAAGGAGAGGGAAAAAAAGAGATAAAAAGTGGAAAGAGACAAGAAGAAAAGGGTCAGATGAGGTGTATTATTTTAGTCCATAAAATGAACATAAATATTAATGGGGGAGGAGGGGTGATATTTTAAAATTGGTTATGGGATTTAATTGAGAAAGGCGGGTCTACCAAAATGTAAGTAATATAGAAAATGCCAAAAGTTGTTCCTATTTGTTGACAAATAAAGACAGATGGGATGGAGCCAAAACCACGGTGGGCTGGCACCATAATACTACAATTTATAAGGTACTAGCGAAGTTGAGGAGAGATTGACAATGAAATTTAATGATAAGGACTATAGATAAAATGGAGGTACAAGCAACAAATGTACTTAAAGTGCTCCTTTAATTCATCACTAGGAGACAACCCCTTCTCCCCATATTTTTTTCTCTCCCAATATTTGAGTTTAAAGTAGCAAGTATGGTGCTAAAGAATTGATTATAATGAAGGAGATGAGTTTGTTGCTTCTTAAAAGCAGTTAGACATGTTGAATATATCTTTTTATAAAAAAACTTTTTATGGAAGTATTACCAGATTATAAATTAAGCAAGTTAATTTAATTTTGTACAACGGAATATTAGTTTGAAAATTTCCTTCCGAGATTTAAAGAAAATCTCAACAATGAATTTAGTTCACTTGTGGAATTAAGTTAAAAACAGATAAAAGATATATGCAAAAATATAAGTGCTGGAAAGCAAATGAGACAAAAAAATTAAGTGGTTCGGAGTACAAAAATCTCTTAGTCTATTCTTCTACTCTTCGAATATGAAATCAACTAAGGATGTGGGGCGATCACTAAAATTAGATCACTAAGATCTATTACAACAATAAATCACTAAGATTCCTTCATATTATTTTCAAGAGGCACTTATAGATCTAGAAGAGGGTTAAATAGATCTTTTGAAACTTTCAATTATTTAAAAGATATTACCAAATATTTGTTAATCAGGTTGATTAAGCACGACGGAATATGTCTTTTGAAAAATTCCATTGTAGATTGAAAAAAGAATCTCAATTCTGAATTTAGCGCAATAAATAATATAAGCAAGCATATGGAGAGTAAGAACAGTATAGTAAAGACATAACAAATTTTAAGTGGTTTGGAGACTGAATAACTCCTAATCTACTCTTCCACTCCACGAGTAGGAATTCCACTAAGAATTTAGTCACATAGACAAGTACACTCTACCTTCTTCATGCCCTGCAAACTTAGATATTTAGTCACTAAGACAAGGACACTAAGACCTCTTCAAGTCCAGTAAAGTTGGATATTTAGTCACTAAGGCAAGGAATCTCAACCCTCTGATGATCTGTTGATAGATTCTTGTTGAGAGGTGTTGTTAAGATGGCGTTAACCTTTTCTTCTCAAGTACTTAGTAGCTTGAACTAGATATTTAGGATCGTTGAGTTCGTTATATTTCTTTTGCAGAGTTTAGGCTTTTTGATCAGTGTACGTCTCTCAATTTGAATCATTGTTGCCTTTTATAATATGTTAAAAATCTTCTCGTTTCTAGATGCCCGTTTGAGCATTTAATGCTCATATATTCTAGGATCCTTGATGTGGACGTTTTAAACCTAGGTGTCAGCTCCTTTTTAGCTTTTCTGTCATATCAATCTGCTTTCTCACCTAAAACCCTTGACATGCCACTTTCACCAACTTAGCTGGTAGACATATAATCTAATCTTCAATTTCAACCAAGGATATTTGGTGAATACGTCGGGACCTTCAATTTTCAACGCTCTAATGTTAGTCAATTTTTTAGACTTGACTACTCTACGATCAGGTCCTTCTAAATGAGCTTTGCTTGACTTTATGATTCCTTTGTCCACTTTATGAACTGAAGTATGCTTTACGACTTGTAGTGAACTTTACGACAGCTGTGAAAACTCTACGACCCATTTGATGTATTGCAATCATGCGCTTACTCTGCAATCCATCTTCTCATTACAAAATAGCACTTACGAACATTTGAAAATCCTATCAACTATACATCAGATCAATATTAACAAGATCAACACAACATTATTTTATCTTCTAATCTAAGTCCCCGTACATTGAATCCACTCATTAATAATGACTTTACAAATCATACTGGTACAAATATACATTAAGACATTCATCATCAAATTTAACTATGCAAACTTTAACACTTCAAATTACTCAGACTTGGCAGATGTCACTAAAAGAAAGAGCCACTAAGACAAGTTCACAACCATCTATTCAAGTCACTTAGACTTGGTAACAATAGGTCACCAAGACCAGATCACTAGAGAATAAATGATTTGTTTGAGGTGCTACTGTTGGTTTATTATTTTTATGATTTTAATAATGACAATATTATTGGGTGTGTATTTAGTAATTAATTTTATTTTCTTGGGTTGTTTAAATTAATTTTATTTTGGTGTAACAGTTAAAGGGATCTTGTTTGTTTGCTTGGGCTGGTTTATATGTATTATAAAGAAAATAATTGTTTGGTCCAAGTTGGTTAAATTAGTCATTAGATTTATATCTACAGGACTCAGGAAATAATTATATTGAAAGATATTATTACTGAATATTTCTTTAATACAATATATATATATATATATATATATATATCTTGTTTTGAATCAAAGTTAGATATGTTTTTTGATTAAGAGTCTTTTTAAATGAATTGACTGAGCAATCCTGTTATACTCTTTCTCTCCTTTATTTCAACTATCTTATATTTGATTTGGATTTCATATCTTTGTCAACTGATATCTTATATCCATTGGACTCTTTAGTTGCTAAAGTCATGTGATATACCATTTGTATTGAATTTATTATTTTTGTTGGCTAAAACAATCTGCTAGAATTATGTGATGTTCCAACTGGACTAGTCTTTTATGCTAACAACTCTTATTATATCCGTTGGTCTCAATTGTTGATATTAATTGTAATACCCGATAATTTTTGAATATTATTAAATGAATATATTAATGAAAATAAATATTTATTTGAATATAAATATTTACGTGTTATGAGATGAGTTAATTCAAATGAATTCAAATTCAAATTATAATAATTGAGAAGAATGTGGAGTTTATGATAAGCTCGTTGAAATGCCTTGTGTGGCACGAGAATAGAAACGATGATGAGATAATTAATTCAAGGATAAATGAATTATAAATTAAATAATTAATCTATATTAATTGTTAAATTGCTATTACAAGAAATATACTAATAGTATGTTGATTTATTATTATTGCAAGTAATAGTATAATAATAAGTAAATTATTTATAAATATAATAAGATTTATATTTATTGTTGAGGAATGTGACAATTTATCGTATAATAATGTTACTAAATTGTTGTTAAGAATAAATTAATGAGGGATGGACTAATTAATATTATTGATAATTAATTGATGAGATGAGTAATTAATATTGATTAATTGTCATAAGCGAGTAAATTATTAATATAATAAGATTATATTTGCTCGATTAATTGCTATGTGCAAGCATGCGATAATTAATTGTATAATGTATGGTAGCTACATGCATATTATATAAAGTGTAGTGCAACATTAATGTGACTATACTATATATGTTATGACTAATTAAATGAGTGTATGAATACATCATGAGACTATGTGACAATGTGAGTGTGTGAACATTAATTGAGTACCTCTTGAATATATAATAAACAATTGCTAATTGAGTAATAGATGAGATAATGTAATGTGATAATACACGATTAAATTATACCGGTATAATAAAATGTACATGAATTATATATATATGGATGGGTGTAACCCAACTTACTATATTGTAATATTGTTTCTTCATTTAAAACTATATTGTGAGACTAATGGAATTATAGCCTAAGAGTATGTAATATGTAATGTGTAATAAACTAAGTATGTATATATGCATGTTGCTGAGCTTGTATTGCTGTCCCAATATAAGAGTCACATTTCATTCTCTTCACGTGCATAGCCATAAGGCCTAAGCCTACTCTTCTCCTCAAACTTAGCAAAAACATAGCAATGATCAATGAGGGATTGAGATTCATGATTGATTTCACCAACTAATCACCAACCCTTCATTGGCCATCAAACATTCCTGTAATCCATTAGTTTGATTTGGGAAATAATTGCATTGTCTGTGTAATGATTCTTCTATAAATAGCAGCTATGTCTTCTTCATTCTCCTTCCTGAAATTTTGTTCAATAAAGCTAGTATACTATGATTATCTATTGAGTTGAGGGAGGATTCCTATAGCAGCATTAGCAAGCAATCTCATATCAACCAAGTAGCAGAGGTAGCATTCCTTGTTCTTCATTTCTTAGACTTCTAATTTCTTGAAATGGAGCATGATTTTGATGATAATATGATTGGGTAATGTTTGTTAGTTGATATATAGTTGATATGTTAGCTTATCAGCATGTTAGAACTATAATGTAATGGGTTTTCAATTGAATTCGTAAGGAATTTCTGTGATTGGCTTAAGTTTCTGCCGAAGCAGAAACTGCACTGCTGCTGGCCAAGACCCGGCGCAGCTGCGCTAGGCCCTTGTGGAAATCTTTTTGGTTTCTGTTGAGCTGTGTTGTTTCTAATTTGATATTAACACCTAAACATGCATGAAAAGAAGTATAACATGTTGTATAAAGCTTTCTTATGAGATATGAGTTGTCTAACATGACTTAGTAGGAGATTTATAACAAAAACGCAATGTTTTGAAAATGAACTTTAATGAAACTCATGTTCTGCAAATTCTGAGCTTGATAGCGTACACATGACTGATTTCTGAACATGAATAAGCATGAGTTATGATTTATAGTTCCTTTATTCATGACCAAGTTGTTAGGTTTTGAGCTAGCGAACTTTTTCAAAGAAAAACTTAACATATTGAAGCTAATATCCATGAATACTATACGACGTATGTTCTGACTTTGTGGTGATGTTAACATTATTTAACTACACATGATTCTTATATGTTAAACATAATGGAAGTAAACCAAGCATGAGTTTAAGCATGTTTTAAAGTAATTATTTGAGAATAAATGATGTGAACCTCTTTATGTGAACATATGGCAAATTAGTACGCATGGTGATTACATGACCCTATTTGTCCTTAATTCCATGGAAATCCTAAACTAAAGTCCCTAACATATAAAGTGGCTATTGAAGTGGTCATACGAGTATGTAAAGACCTCTAGCATGTATACATGTTAAGTGTAAGTGTCTAGGTATGTTAAAGATTTGACTAAAACTAGGAGGGCAGGAGCTCAACTCTGGTCAGGCTAGAGGACAGCGCAGCTGCGCCGTCCCTAAGCCTAACCAGGGGGCAGCTGCGCCACTCTGCAGTAAGTTCTACATTCTGTTTGTAAACTAAGATTTAAGGAATGCTTATATTGTTACCATAACTTGTATTATATGACCAGTATACTGTCCAATATGTTAAGAAGCATGCTAAATGATAGAATTGAATATTTAATGAGTGATTATAAACTTTCAAATGTTAAGTCCAAAAGGTATTTGCAAACTATAAAGTAATGATTAGAAACTTTGTTATTTGACTTCATGGTGACTTATAAACTGATTTTGCTCTATAAGTACACAAGGTGTGTAATGGAGTATGTAAAGAGTATACAACTAAGTTAGACGTTTATGTATGCGTTTAAACTTACATATCATGTATGAGTATACGTAACTAATGAATATCCTATACACATAACTATATTATGTTAGTATTCGAAAAGTGTTGATAAGCTATACTTTGGTAAACTACGCTTGAGGCAAGTATTCGAACCCTATTCTTTATTGAGCATTATTTAAGCTTGTACTATTATTGGTTGTACAAGAAAATCCTTCAAAGTATGATTCATATCTCATGACTTAATACTTCGTAAGTTTAGAAATGAAATTGTTTTCAAACCTTGATTTCGAACGATAATTGTTTACGTATATATTTTAAAAGGAAACTGTCTAAGCCATTATTTCAGCTAGACTATTGATATATGATCGAAAGCTATCCAAACCAAATTAACTTGGTGCGGACTCTTACAACTGAGATGAACAACCCTCTTGGTAGGGGAATTATATATATGTCGGGGAACCGATGTGCGCACATGAGAATGATTAAATGTTATGCATGACATAGGGTACTTTAGGCTGATCACCTGTTGTACTCGTTTTATAGAATCATCAGTTTATTACTGTTAATTCTAGGAGAAGTTCATAGTCCTTAGTGACTACTCAGTATTCATTACTTTGAAATCTTCAATTGATTTAACATTGAATCATATTGATATTATTCTGTCTTTAGCGACTGTTATTGAGAATTGTTGATATTCTTATTATCCTTGAACTATCATATCTTGCTATACCCTTTTGGATTCGAGAACTATAGCAGTCACCCTTATTGCTATATTACTTGCTGAACAAACTTGTTGCTCATTCTTTCTTTTCCTAAAATATTTCAGTTAAGGCAGAGCAGCTTAATATTATGTAGACCTTATGATTTCAGTTCGGGCGCCGACAAGTGTAAGGGAAAAGCTACTGAGTAGCTTAATATTATGTAGACCTTATGATTGTAATAAGAACTTATTCTATTATGTACTAGTTAAGGTTATGTATGCTTAAGTTATGTTTAAGCTATGTAATCATTGTTTAAGTTGCGAGTGTGACGCCCCCAAATTCAGGTACTTGAAACCCGAACTTGGTGCTACACGATATCATTTCTTTGAGCGGAATAATTATAATATAAATAAACAAACTTAATTTACATATCAGAGTTGTCTAATCCCAGGTACACGACCTTTAAACATTCATTACATGATAGATAATAAATAATATTGTCTTAATAAAGTCTAACTATTACACACAATACCATAAAACTTATTCTTGCAGCTTTCCTTTCCCTTTGTTTTTGCCAGAGCCTTCTAGTTGATCACGCTTAGCTGAAAATATTTAATTTAAAGCAAGAATGAGCATTCAATTGCTCAGCAAGTAATAGCAGTTAATAAACTTTAGTTGAAAGAAGTAAATGTCTTCTTTGAGGTATACTTCTACAACGAATCAATAGTTGTGAAGTCTTTCGAAACATATCTTAATAACATATCAAATCGTTTAAAATTTTAAAACGACGTAGTGACTATAAATACTGAGCGGTCAATGGACCATGAACTTTTATTTTTTTTATTTTCAAAAAGGTTAAACAGAAATTCATCTGTAAACCGCTCTGGTCTTACGGACATGTAGGGTGATCAGCCCCGTTATGTCCTGTATTGATCAATACTATCTATTTGAATGATAAATTCATTCACTCTGTTCGCCTTGGGCACATAAACAATTTTCCCATTAAGGGTTGTTCATACTCAGTCTGGAGTCCTAACTAAACAATTCAGTTGGACGACTTTATCATAACCAATACTATCTAACAATAAAATTCAAACTATGTCTAGCCGAGTCAAATAGCTTAGACAGTCTTTAAATCATGAACGCATACCAAAATTTTATAGTGTGTAACAGGATTTGTCATATCAAAGAATTTCTAGTTCCAGAGTTCTTTATGAGTACAACAGTTCATACAAGTGGGGACACTTGTATGATAACAGCCAATAATGAGATATTAATAAATAATAACTGAATTGAATAAAATTCCACAATATAAGAATAAGTTCATAAGTGAATCATGGATATCATTACAGATATGAATAATTGACAATAATTATTCATGAATATGCTTTTAACTTACTGGGATCCATCGCATAGAATAACTGCGAGGAGTAGAGATACTTGATCAATATAACATTTGAGTAAGGTTAGAGAACTTGCCTTGATAGTTGATTACTGCTACGTAGTATAGCTTAAGCTGTTATCTTTAATACAAAGTCCTATCATCAATAGAATTATTCTTTTAATTAGAATAATATAACTTAACACATAATACTGCTTTAAACATGTTGTCACATAGTCATATCAGTCATTAAAACACATAAGAACGTATACCTAGTCAAACTATGTCAATTTGATTTGAGTTTGATATAGTTTCGGCATCCCGAGTGCATTATCGGATAATTAATGACTTTATTTTTAATGAAACTTTGTTCAAGAACTTAAATATTATATTAGATAATTTAATTATCATTTATAATATTTTTCCAAACATTAAAATTATTTATTATAATTTTTCAAACACTAATATCATTTTTAATGATTTAATTGTCAAATAATATCATTATCATTAATATTTAAATAATTTAAAATATTAATGATATTCATGTCAACACTTTAAAAGTTATTTATTATAACTTGAAAATATTTTTAAAACCTTAATATTACCTTTAAATGATTTTTTTAAGATATTAAAATCATTTTTAAATAATTATCATTAATATTAAAATATTAATGTATTTCATTTCCAAATATTAAAAGTTATTTATTATAACTTAAAATATTTTTAAAACCTTAATATCAATTTCAAATGATTTTTATAGTATTAAAATCATTTTTAAATAATTACTATGAATATTAAAATATTAATGTTATTCATATCAAAATATTAAAAGTTATTTATTATAACTTAAAATATTTTTATTACATTTATTTCACCTTTAAATGATTTATAAAACATTTAAATCATTTTTAAATAATTTATTTAATATAATTATTAAATAAATTTATTATCATTAATATTTATATATTAATGAAATTCTTATCAAAATATTATAAGTTATTTATTATAACTTAAAATACTTTTTAAAATCTTAATATCATTTTTTTAAAATATTAAAACTATTTTTAACTAATTTATTTAATATAATTATTAAATAAATTTATTATCATTAATATTAAATTATTAATAAAATTTAACTCAAAATATTAAAAGTCATTTATTATAACTTAAAATGTTTTTTAATACTTTAATATAATTTTAAATGATTTTTAAAATATTAAAATCATTTTTAAGTAATTTATTTAATATAATTATTAAATAAATTTAATATTATTAATATTTAAATAAATTAAATTATTAATGAAATATATCTCAAATTATTAAAAGTTAATTTTTATAACTTAAAATAATTTTTAAAATTATTTTATGAATTTTTAATAATTAATTTCTATTTATTTTAATTAATATAATTAATTTTAATTTAAAACCGTCGCTAAAGGGCTATCGCGACGGAAAGTGTCGCCTTAGGTGTTCTTGAGCCTCAAGAACATTCAAACTCAGTGTTCAAGGTACCTACTTTGACCACTTATAATTCTTTGATTTTGATATTTTCTGGGTTGGTAATTTAATTAGTGTTATAGTATTGATGTAATACTACAACCACAACCAAGTTTCATGGCCATCCTACATCACAACTAGAAGTTATAAGCAATCAAAGTAGCTGTCAGAGGCTGTTCTTAATTTTCTGGGCAGCCCAGAAACATGAAGTCATGACCGGTCAACGCTCTTTGACCTTAAATAACTTTGATTATGTTATTAATCTAGGTGTTCTAAAGGCATGATTGTGTAGTCCATATGTCAGACTACAAATAACAAACACTAACATGGTCCAAAACATTAACAATATTAAGATCCGAGGTTTGCAAAATGGTTGTCAGAAACTGTTCAACACTTAGAAAATTTCTGGGTTTTCCAGAAATTAAAAATTTGATCGGTCAACCATGTTTGACCACTTATATCTTGAGATTTAGACATGGTATGGACTTGATTCCACTTCCAGTCTACTCTCCTCATGGCATAGAATAATTGTATAACATCAAACACACATAAAATCTAACACACAAAGATCTATGAGCTCTAACATATGGCTGTCAGACAACATTTTAAAAATTTTCCAGATTTTTGAAATCTTCAATTTCGTGCATCTAGATGTTATGGATCCATGATATAACAACCCAGATCATCAATACACATAATATACAACATATATTAACACTTAAACATAACTTTTATCATAGCAACCAAGATCAAAATTTTTTGGTTTAGGGTTTACCTTTCTTTGAACAAATCTTAAATCTGACTTTGCTAAACTGTTATGGAGGTGGTAGGGACTTGATTGAGGACTGGTCCACTTAACAATTTTGTGGGTTTAGAGTTGAGAGAGTTTGGTTGAGAGTAAGTTGAACAAATGAGCAAATTTTGTGACTTTTCTCTCTCTTAATCTATATATACTTGGATCCAATGAACTTGGTTAATGCAAGTTGGCTGATGGCTGTTGTTTTAAGTCACATGGCTGAGCTAGAGTTGGTAAACAACCACAAATATGGCAAGATCTATACTCCATCTTATTAAATAATGCAAAAAGGGTACTTTGGTCATTTTGCTTGAAAATTTAATGGCACTTTAGCCATTTGTCTAACCCTTAGGGTTTGACCCTTAGGGTTTAACCCTAAGGTAAAAAAAATTTAATTTCTAGCATTTCATAATTAGGTTTAAAATAAAAATGTTAGTTTCTAAAAAAAAAAAATTAGGGTTTTGTAAACATACTTACATACATTTGGAGACAAATATAATTAATAATTATATTTAATATCCAAATTCCTTAAGAAAATAAATTCTCATTATATATAACATAAATACACTTTCCTTTTAAATACAATTATACAATTATTGTATTAATCCATGAAATTTCATAACATAGACCAAAATTAGGGTTTTGATCTATAATGACACTTTACCTTATATCCTATTATTAATTAAGTTAAAATACTTAACTTAATTAATCTTGATTAATTCATATAATAAAATAATTATTATAATAATTCTATAAATCATTTCTTATATTATTGAAATAATATATTAGTCATATTTTCATGAAAATTAAATAATAAAATATTTTTTACTCCAAATTAATTTATTATAAGAATATAATTTATAATAATCAACAATTCTTTTATCGAAAAATTTATTTAAAATTATTCATGCAATAAATAAATATATATGTATCACATAAATACATATTATTTTCCTTGCACATACACCCACATATTATTTTGATAAAAATAATATAAAAAAAAATTATACGCAAAATTCCCTATTTAATTATATAAAATATTGGGTTATTACATTCACCCTCCCTTATAAGGATTCCGTCCCCGGAATCACCGTTTCAAAACTTATATACACAAGGGTAAATAACATACGCATTCATTGTATAGAGATCTCGATCGGATTCGATCGAACTGATCTTTAACTATTCAGCACAAATCTTGTCTATCTGTTTAAACGGAATCTGATTTCTAATAGAACTCAAATTCTTCCTTCAAAATTTCTTAATAAAACGATTTCCTATATATAAGAAAATCATATATAAGAAAATAAAATTTATTCGAATAATACCTGGAATTTCATCCTCGGCTGCTACCGTATCTTGAACCGTCATATTGAAGGTCCTCGCAGTTGGCTTGTTTGTCGGAGTTGGATACGTGATCGCCAGCTTTCCGCTGCTTTTCCCGGCATTAACGTTTCCCCCATCGGCATTCCATTTTGGACAATCCCTTGCCATATGATCAGTTGATCCGCAGATGAAACAACCACTATTCTTCCTTGAATTAGGACAATTAGGAGAGATGTGTCCCTCCTGCCCGCACTTGTAGCACACAAACTTTCCTTTGAGACACTCACCTGAGTGACTCTTCCCACAATTTCCACATGGTTCCACCTTCTTCCTTATTCCTTCTTGACTATTTCCAGTATTTCCCAAATTTGTCCACTTTCTTTTTCCACTTGCACTTCCACTATTTCCTTCCACCTTAACTTTTCCTTCAATCCTACCCTTATTCTTCCTTTCCTTGTTATAGAGAGTCATGGCCTCACTTGCTCCTTCAGCAATAATAGCCTTTTCCAGTAGCGTTCCAAACGAGTTAATCTGCAGCACTGCAACCTTGTTGTAGATCCAGGGCTTTAGACCATGTTCGAACCTTCGTGCCTTTCTTGCCTCAGTGTTCACTTGTTGTGAAGCGAACCTAGCTAATTCGTTAAACTTGGCGGCGTATTCTGATACGGTCATATTTTCTTGTTTTAATTCTAGAAATTTAACCTCCATCCTGTCCTGCATACTGGACGAGAAGTAATTCTCGTTGAACAGTTCTTTGAACCTTGTCCATGTTACCACTTCTGCTCCGGCTCGAGTTTGGTTAGCCTCCCACCAGAAGTTCGCTTCCCCTTTTAACATATAGGTAGCAAAAGCTATTTTTTGCTCCTCCGCTACCCTAGCAATAACAAACGCTTTTTCTATTTCCTTTACCCAAGTTTGGGCTTCTATAGGGTCGGTCGTTCCTTTGAATTCAGGCGGTCCTACTACCTTGAAATCTTTGAAGTTCACCAATTGATTCCCTGGAGGGTTTCCTGCGGCTGGTGCTCGATTTTGCATAGCCTCAGTTAATATATTCACAAAATCCTGCATAGGATTTTCTTGACCTCCTGCATTGTTAACAAAGTCTTCCACCCTTCGGGTTCGTGGTTCTCTTCTTGGCGGCATTATCTGGTTAAACAAAATTTTAAAGTTATTACCTTATCATTCATATACCATTATTAATGGTATCATAAAAGATAGAATAAAAAATTCTAAATTTTAGACCAATTCAGCTTGCTGGATTCCCAATTTCAGCTTGCCGAATTAACAAATTGACATTTAATCAACATACTAACTTGATATATAATAATATCATAACATTTATATTAATATTTAAACAGTACATAGTACTTTTCATTCCACAATACAGACTGTCATAGTCAGCTACTATCCCTTAATGACAACAAAAGTCGGGATTCATCATAATACTTATGCAAAAGTAATACATATCACTCCTATACATACTATATATAATCCTATTTTACTTATCCTATTCATTTCCTACACCTTCCTTAGATCCTGGACAAATCTTTGCCTGATGACCTACCAATCCACAGACAAAACATACGCATTGCTTCGGATCAGGGCAATGAGATGAGATATGTCCTTCACGTCCGCAATTATAGCATACATTCTGTCCTTTCATACATATGCCTTCATGTTTCCGATTACAGTTCGCACACGTTCCTATTTTCTTGAAGTTCCCTTGATTAAAATCAGAATTTCCTAAATCACGGTCATTCATTTTTCTTTTCCCTTTCTGGCTTGGAGCTTCACACGATTTGCTGCATTTGGCTCCCATCTGTTCAATTTGAACCTTCAACTTATCTTGTTCTTCCATTGTTTCGATTAATGCCTTTTGCAACTGGTTGTTTAGTAGCCTTTCCACTGCCAACAACCTTTCCAAACATAACAGCTTGTTCTTTAGATTCTGCCCTTTTGTTGATGCTTGGCCAGCTCCAACTTCAGTGTCTGAATCACTATCTGTCAATAAAACCGTTTCTGGTTCTGGTTCTATATTTTCCAAAATGATTACTTCATCTGGGTTGCTTTCAGGGGGAGTGATTTGCTCCTTATTTATGACATGAGAGCCTTCTAATCTTTTCCTTCCTGACATCTATACACAAATTATCTTGATTAGTACATAATATATACACATAACAAATAATAGTTTATATAAGTTATTTTTATTTCATTTTACGATGAATTTCCTTAATTCATCTCCTTTAAACTCTATTTGAGTTATTTATTTTTCAACGCTTCTATCTAGCTTAAGGTTATAGCCTAAGGTATCCCCCACCTATGGTTTCTAACCTAAAGCTCTGATACCAACCTGTGACGCCCCCAAATTCAGGTACTTGAAACCTGAACTTGGTGCTACACGATATCATTTCTTTGAGCGGAATAATTATAATATAAATAAACAAACTTAATTTACATATCAGAGTTGTCTAATCCCAGGTACACGACCTTTAAACATTCATTATATGATAGATAATAAATAATATTGTCTTAATAAAGTCTAACTATTACACACAATACCATAAAACTTATTCTTGCAGCTTTCCTTTCCCTTTGTTTTTGCCAGAGCCTTCTGGTTGATCACGCTTAGCTGAAAATATTTAATTTAAAGCAAGAATGAGCATTCAATTGCTCAGCAAGTAATAGCAGTTAATAAACTTTAGTTGAAAGAAGTAAATGTCTTCTTTGAGGTATACTTCTACAACGAATCAATAGTTGTGAAGTCTTTCGAAACATATCTTAATAACATATCAAATCGTTTAAAATTTTAAAACGACGTAGTGACTATAAATACTGAGCGGTCAATGGACTATGAACTTTTATTTTTTTTATTTTCAAAAAGGTTAAACAGAAATTCATCTGTAAACCGCTCTGGTCTTACGGACATGTAGGGTGATCAGCCCCGTTATGTCCTGTATTGATCAATACTATCTATTTGAATGATAAATTCATTCACTCTGTTCGCCTTGGGCACATAAACAATTTTCCCATTAAGGGTTGTTCATACTCAGTCTGGAGTCCTAACTAAACAATTCAGTTGGACGACTTTATCATAACCAATACTATCTAACAATGAAATTCAAACTATGTCTAGCCGAGTCAAATAGCTTAGACAGTCTTTAAATCATGAACGCATACCAAAATTTTATAGTGTGTAACAGGATTTGTCATATCAAAGAATTTCTAGTTCCAGAGTTCTTTATGAGTACAACAGTTCATACAAGTGGGGACACTTGTATGATAACAGCCAATAATGAGATATTAATAAATAATAACTGAATTGAATAAAATTCCACAATATAAGAATAAGTTCATAAGTGAATCATGGATATCATTACAGATATGAATAATTGACAATAATTATTCATGAATATGCTTTTAACTTACTGGGATCCATCGCATAGAATAACTGCGAGGAGTAGAGATACTTGATCAATATAACATTTGAGTAAGGTTAGAGAACTTGCCTTGATAGTTGATTACTGCTACGTAGTATAGCTTAAGCTGTTATCTTTAATACAAAGTCCTATCATCAATAGAATTATTCTTTTAATTAGAATAATATAACTTAACACATAATACTGCTTTAAACATGTTGTCACATAGTCATATCAGTCATTAAAACACATAAGAACGTATACCTAGTCAAACTATGTCAATTTGGTTTGAGTTTGATATAGTTTCGGCATCCCGAGTGCATTATCGGATAATTAATGACTTTATTTTTAATGAAACTTTGTTCAAGAACTTAAATATTATATTAGATAATTTAATTATCATTTATAATATTTTTCCAAACATTAAAATTATTTATTATAATTTTTCAAACACTAATATCATTTTTTAATGATTTAATTGTCAAATAATATCATTATCATTAATATTTAAATAATTTAAAATATTAATGATATTCATGTCAACACTTTAAAAGTTATTTATTATAACTTGAAAATATTTTTAAAACCTTAATATTACCTTTAAATGATTTTTTTAAGATATTAAAATCATTTTTAAATAATTATCATTAATATTAAAATATTAATGTATTTCATTTCCAAATATTAAAAGTTATTTATTATAACTTAAAATATTTTTAAAACCTTAATATCAATTTCAAATGATTTTTATAGTATTAAAATCATTTTTAAATAATTACTATGAATATTAAAATATTAATGTTATTCATATCAAAATATTAAAAGTTATTTATTATAACTTAAAATATTTTTATTACATTTATTTCACCTTTAAATGATTTATAAAACATTTAAATCATTTTTAAATAATTTATTTAATATAATTATTAAATAAATTTATTATCATTAATATTTATATATTAATGAAATTCTTATCAAAATATTATAAGTTATTTATTATAACTTAAAATACTTTTTAAAATCTTAATATCATTTTTTTAAAATATTAAAACCATTTTTAACTAATTTATTTAATATAATTATTAAATAAATTTATTATCATTAATATTAAATTATTAATAAAATTTAACTCAAAATATTAAAAGTCATTTATTATAACTTAAAATATTTTTTAATACTTTAATATAATTTTAAATGATTTTTAAAATATTAAAATCATTTTTAAGTAATTTATTTAATATAATTATTAAATAAATTTAATATTATTAATATTTAAATAAATTAAATTATTAATGAAATATATCTCAAATTATTAAAAGTTAATTTTTATAACTTAAAATAATTTTTAAAATAATTTTATGAATTTTTAATAATTAATTTCTATTTATTTTAATTAATATAATTAATTTTAATTTAAAACCGTCGCTAAAGGGCTATCGCGACGGAAAGTGTCGCCTTAGGTGTTCTTGAGCCTCAAGAACATTCAAACTCAGTGTTCAAGGTACCTACTTTGACCACTTATAATTCTTTGATTTTGATGTTTTCTGGGTTGGTAATTTAATTAGTGTTATAGTATTGATGTAATACTACAACCACAACCAAGTTTCATGGCCATCCTACATCACAACTAGAAGTTATAAGCAATCAAAGTAGCTGTCAGAGGCTGTTCTTAATTTTCTGGGCAGCCCAGAAACATGAAGTCATGGCCGGTCAACGCTCTTTGACCTTAAATAACTTTGATTATGTTGTTAATCTAGGTGTTATAAAGGCATGATTGTGTAGTCTATATGTCAGACTACAAATAACAAACACTAACATGGTCCAAAACATTAACAATATTAAGATCCGAGGTTTGCAAAATGGTTGTCAGAAACTGTTCAGCACTTAGAAAATTTCTGGGTTTTCCAGAAATTAAAAATCTGATCGGTCAACCATGTTTGACCACTTATATCTTGAGATCTAGACATGGTATGAACTTGATTCCACTTCCAGTCTACTCTCCTCATGGCATAGAATAATTGTATAACATCAAACACACATAAAATCTAACACACAAAGATCTATGAGCTCTAACATATGGCTGTCAGACAACATTTTAAAAATTTTCCAGATTTTTGAAATCTTCAATTTCGTGCATCTAGATGTTATGGATCCATGATATAACAACCCAGATCATCAATACACATAATATACAACATATATTAACACTTAAACATAACTTTTATCATAGCAACCAAGATCAAAATTTTTTGGTTTAGGGTTTACCTTTCTTTGAACAAATCTTAAATCTGACTTTGCTAAACTGTTATGGAGGTGGTAGGGACTTGATTGAGGACTGGTCCACTTAACAATTTTGTGGGTTTAGAGTTGAGAGAGTTTGGTTGAGAGTAAGTTGAACAAATGAGCAAATTTTGTGACTTTTCTCTCTCTTAATCTATATATACTTGGATCCAATGAACTTGGTTAATGCAAGTTGGCTGATGGCTGTTGTTTTAAGTCACATGGCTGAGCTAGAGTTGGTAAACAACCACAAATATGGCAAGATCTATACTCCATCTTATTAAATAATGCAAAAAGGGTACTTTGGTCATTTTGCTTGAAAATTTAATGGCACTTTAGCCATTTGTCTAACCCTTAGGGTTTGACCCTTAGGGTTTAACCCTAAGGTAAAAAAAATTTAATTTCTAGCATTTCATAATTAGGTTTAAAATAAAAATGTTAGTTTCTAAAAAAAAAAAAATTAGGGTTTTGTAAACATACTTACATACATTTGGAGACAAATATAATTAATAATTATATTTAATATCCAAATTCCTTAAGAAAATAAATTCTCATTATATATAACATAAATACACTTTCCTTTTAAATACAATTATACAATTATTGTATTAATCCATGAAATTTCATAACATAGACCAAAATTAGGGTTTTGATCTATAATGACACTTTACCTTATATCCTATTATTAATTAAGTTAAAATACTTAACTTAATTAATCTTGATTAATTCATATAATAAAATAATTATTATAATAATTCTATAAATCATTTCTTATATTATTGAAATAATATATTAGTCATATTTTCATGAAAATTAAATAATAAAATATTTTTTACTCCAAATTAATTTATTATAAGAATATAATTTATAATAATCAACAATTCTTTTATCGAAAAATTTATTTAAAATTATTCATGCAATAAATAAATATATATGTATCACATAAATACATATTATTTTCCTTGCACATACACCCACATATTATTTTGATAAAAATAATATAAAAAAAAATTATACGCAAAATTCCCTATTTAATTATATAAAATATTGGGTTATTACAGCGAGACCTTGGGACTTGACTAAATTATATTAATTAAATGTAATCTATTCGGTAGTAGTGATGTTTATTATTCCGCTGTGCTATGTGACATTTAGTCGTAATATTATTATCATGGTGTAAGATTATAGAACGTGACAAACCGAATTCGAGAGACTAGTGGAGGTTCGAATTTAGGGGCGTCACAGGTTGGTATCAGAGCCGTAGTTATAAACCTTAGGAGCGAGTGTCCTTAGACTATAACTTAGGAGAACTTAGAAGTTAGAAAGGGATAGAACTCATATAGAGTTTTCCCTAGAGAGAGACTTAGTATGTTATGAAATGTAACTTCATTTTATACAATGAACTTATATTTTATTTAACATTCTAATGGAGTTGTTGTTTGTTTGTCTTGTGTTTGTGGTTGTAGGATGGCAAACACATGAGTACCTAGTAGAGTGGCCGAGGAGGAGCCCAGAGATATACACGTAGTATACGAGGCACCTTTAGAGGCTGTACCAGTGCAGGCAGTTGAACCATCCTAGTTTGACGACGAGGATGAGATCGAGGTGGAGTTTAACCCCGAGGAGGAGCCTATGGAGGACGAGCCTGTTGAGGACGAGCCTATAGAGGAGGAGCCCATGGAGGACTCTTACGAACCTAACCTGGAGGAGCATATGCTGGGGGAGTACGAGGAACGTATTCTAGAGTTAGACTGCAGAGTGCAGGAGCTGGAGTCTAAGGCCCAGGAGAGAGAGTCCGAGTTCTAGAAGCTGAGGGACGAGGGCCATCAGAGAATGCTAGCGATGTAGGAGCTAGAGGTGGAGATTGCATACCGCTGGGAGGCAGGGATCCAGATGGGAGCCTTATTCCACAGGTCGGTGGCAAGGAACGTAGATCTGGCAGGAAAGCTGGAAGAAGTAGAGCAGAGGGAACTGAGCGAGAAGACAGAGAAGGAAGCACTCCGTACTCAGCTAGAGTTGGAGGTTATGGATAGGATACACTTCGAGGAGAAGTGGGAAGCGGCTAACGAGCTGACGACCTAGAGGATGAGGTCAGATGCAAGCAGAGGAAGATGAATAAAATGGGGTATGTGTTCCGTTCAGCTTTTGAGAAGGTGATTGATGGTGTGTACCACTACCCGCGGAGCAGGGACAGACCCTACATACTATGAGCCGAGAGTTGGTGGCGTACATAGCACAGATAGAGTATGTGACGCCCCCAAATTCCAGGACCGCCACTTGGTCTCTCGAATTCGGTTCATCAAGTGCTCATGGTAATACGTCACAATAATAATAACTAAAAATCACACAATCACAGCGAAAAATCTAATCTAGAATAATTTATAATGATTTATTATAATTATTCCCCCAAGTCTCGCAACCTACAGTACTTAATAGATTACATAATAATATCAATTAACGACTTATTACATAATCTAACTTAAGCTTAAACATAATCAAATCCAGTCTTACTACATCATCTTAATATAACATTAAAATATTTAAAACATAAAAGAGACAAGCTAGTTGGTAGCCTTGCCCTTGCCCTTATCAACGCCTGAAGGTTCGCCATGCTCTACCTTAACTGAAATGTTTTAGGGAAAGCAAGAATGAGCACAAATTGCCCAGCAAGTAAATACAATAAGGGTAAGTGATATAATTCTCAATTCTCGAAAGGGTATAACAAGGTTTGATAGTTCAAGGATAACAAGAATATCAACAACTTTCAATAACAGTCGCTAAGGACAGAATAATATTAATGTGATTCAATAATAAATCAATTCAAGATTTCAAGATAACTGAATACTGAGCAGTCACTAAGGACTATGAACTTCTACTAGAACTGACAGTAATAAACTGAAAATCCAACAAAAACAGGTACAACAGGTGATCAGCCTAAAGTACCATCGTTATGCATAACAATCAATCATACTCAAGTGCGTGCGTCGGTTCTCCGACAGTTATATTTTGTTCTTATCAGTCAAATACAAGATCCCTCACCAATCAATTGGTTTGGGTCGCTTTTCAATAATATAAGTCTAGCCGAATCAAATGGCATAGACACTTTCACAATATTCAAGAACAATACTAAGTTCAACATGAATAATAGCTTTAATGAAATAAGAGTTCAAGTATGCTAATTCAATTCAAACGATTAAGTAGGAAACTAGTTCGCAATATACAAAGATAGAATACTTGTATCCAAAGAGATAAGGTTTAGATACTCGCTTACGATATCCGTTGAATAAAGTAATGCAAGGGTTTAGGATACTTGCCTTATGCGTAGTTTACTCACGTAAAGCTAGCCAACACTTTCAGATTCCTATCGTAATACAATTACGTATATATATGATATTCATTAGTTATATAATTTAACTTCACATTTTATCTTCGAATATACGATCAATACATAAGCTAAGTTTTAACCTAGCTACACAGTTATGTAGAATATAATTTCTATTCTTAACTTCCTCTTTTCTCAAGTTGATCATATTTATACATCATTACTATCATGTGAGACTACCACAATTAGCAACATACTCGCATATTATTAATATCACATAAGACCACAATCAATACTAAATATATTTCATTTTAGCAAGTTATGGCATTCCCCTAAGTTAACCGTCAAAATCGGGTTTAAGTAACATCGTAGCATATAATCATTCTTGAGTTCATTATCATAATTTTAACTTACATTTTACATGGTATTAAGGGATAAAAAAACCATGTGGTTATTATGCTTTATAACTTAGCTATATGTTTACATAGATGTCACATAATCTATTAATACACATGCTTATAGTGTTCACATTATTTATTCATAACTAGTATTGTTTAATACTTGGGAGCATGCTTTAAATTCATGTTATCATTATGTCTACTACATACGAATCATGTTTAGAGGCATATCAAACCCGAACATACCATCTTAACCCTTTAGAATCTAGATACTCACGTGATGTAACTATCTTTTTGAAGACATGTTCATGATTTACGTTTCAAACTTATACTTTTACTTAGCAAGGTTCACAATTGAAGTCCACATACTCATGTCATGCTATGAAACATATCTAAACAAGTCAACATGCTTTTCGTGCATTCTTAAACCATATCAACATGCTTGTATGGTCAGAATATCAACATGAATATAATTTATTGAAGTTTATTTTTAAAAATCTACGCTTTTGTTAGAAGTGTTCAATAGTGAGGTCTAACACGCTCTTGTCATATTATGAACCATATATACATAAGACCACATGTTTTTTTTATACATTTCTAAACCATTATAACATGCTCGTAAAATCAGAATCTAGACTTCGATATAACATGTCAAGATTTACATTCAAAACTTATACTTTTGTTAGGAATGTGCATTAGTAAGGTTCACATTTTATTATGGAACCTATATACTCGAGTTAGCATGCTTTTTCTAATTTATCTCAATAATTTACACTTAGCAGAATCAAGTAGGAAATCAAAAACTGTAGACAGTGTCCTGCGCAGCTGCGCCACCCCTGGTCCTGGCCGGACGGCAGTCTGCTTCGACAGTTATCAGCCCAATTCACAAAATTACTTCACCGATTCAATTTTTAAACATGCTACATTATATACTAACATGTTACCAAGTCTATATGACAACTAATAATCATCCTATAATCCAATTGCAATCTAATTCATCATAGTCAAGAATTTGAACTTGACAGAAAACAAGAAATGGAGTTTTGACAGAAATGAAAATGAAGAACATGAATCATGAAATTATACCTTTGCTATGAATTAAGCTTGCTAAATTTGAATTCCCACTCTCTGTGAATTCTCTTGCTATCAACTCACAGTATGCTCTCAATCCAATACTTAGACAAAAATCTCCGCAAATGAATAGAGAGGAGAAAAGCCATTATTTATAGAAGAATTTCATAACCAGACAATGCAATCTACCCATGAATCAAACCAACGAAAAATTGATTTGTATGGAGGTTAAGAGATGGTAGGTAATTGGTTGTTAGAACCCATCATGATTCCCACTCCCTTGCTCATCATGAGCTATGAAATACTGAGTTTGAGGAAGAAATAGGGAGTAGACTAGTCTTGGAGCATTCACGTGTGCAAGGAGTATGACTATCAATATGGGACAAACCAATTAGAAACTCAGCATTCTAGCAACATGAAGTGTATTAATATCAAGGCTTTGTACAATTTCATGCAATATATGCATAGGTTATAATTTAAATGTCCCACTGTAACTCATATACATAGTACTTTAATGTAATTTGTACATATATAATCCAAGTACATTTTATCCTACCGATATAATTTAATCAGATACTATCACATTATTAAATTCTACAATCAACAATTGATTATAATATATTCATATTATGTTAATATATACTTGCATACATATTGTCACACAAGCATAAACATGTTGTTTATATATTTCAATCAATCCTAATACATGGTCTCCATGTGTAATATATTCACATTGCATTATATAACATAGTTTATGTATACATGCATGGTTACACTTAAGTGTCTCTCTATACTATAATATAGTTGTATTTCATATACTTTATATATTCAAGTATTGCACATATCAATTAATATAATCTTATTAGATTAATACTTACTTATTTGTCAAATAAATAAATTATTTATCTCATTGATTAATTAATGATAATATTAATTAATCCATTCCTCATTGATTATTAATTTCCATAAAAATCGATTAACACTTATATTATTAAATATCACATTAAATGAATATAAATCTTATTATATTATAGACACGTTGCTCATTATTAATATTATATTTTGTGCAATAATAATAATCACATATTATTAATTAATCATCTATAACAATTATTCTACGATGACAATTAATTAATATTCTACGATTAACAATTAATATAGATTAATTATTTGCTTAAATTAATATAATCATTCTTATATTACGTCACTGTGCCACACAAGGCTATCAACGAGTTTATCGTAAACTCCACATATTCTCACTTATTATAATTATTCAATTTTATATAATTGAATTAATTCATCTCATAACACAAAATCATTTATATTAAATAAATTCTCATTTTCAATAATATATTTATTTAATAATATTCGGAAATTCTCGGGTATTACAGAGTACAAGAGCGCTGTGGAGCGTGGGATGATGGGATGAGACCCTTAGCTAGACTAGCAGTAGCTTTAGTGGTTTTCTTTTGTGATGTACATGTTGTGTTGAAATCCCAACTTTTTGTGTAAAGTGTGGGATATTTATGTAAACCCCGAGTAAGCTTTTGTTAGAGGGGTAGTATAATAGCATGTTAGTGTTCCCCGTCTTTTGTGATATTAGGGGATATATGTGATAACATTTATAGAAATATGCTAGGGATGATCATGTAACGAAACGATTTGGCATATGAATATAAATGAAGTTTATTTCAGAAACGTGTTATAATTTTTTTTAGTATTAAAAGAAATACTTAAGTGATATAATTGAATAATAATAAAATGAAAATTTGTGATGCATATAATGGCACCAAGACGTAGATTGACTGCACCTGAGGAGTCGGTAAACAATGAGAGAGAACAAGTAGATCCCATTCAGAAGTTAGTAGACTTGTTAGGAGAAGCTCTAAGGGGAAGGAACAACGAACCCGTTCACCCTAACCCTCAAGCAGTACCAGTAACAAACTCTAAAGATTTTAGGAGTGTAGGACCCCCAAAGTTCGAGGGTACTACCGATCCAATCATCGCGCAAACCTGGATCAAGGTGATCGAGAAGGCTTTCACTATAGCTCGTGTGGGTGAAGACCAGAAGACGGTGTTTGCTACGTACATGATGAGAGGAGAAGCGAACTACTGGTGGGAGGCTAATCAGCAGAGAGCTGTAGAAGGGACGATAACATGGGATAGGTTTAAGACACTGTTCTTTGAGAATTATTTCCCAAAGAGCATGAAGAACCGAATGGAGGTGAAGTTTTTAGAACTCAAGCAAGGTGATATGACGGTGGCGCAGTACGCGGTTAAGTTCAATGAACTAGCGCTATTTGCAGAACACCAAGTTGGAGATGAGGAAAGGAAGGCGAGACGTTTTGAGCAAGGACTAAAGCCTTGGCTGTTTAACAAGGTATCAGTTCTTCAAATTGATTCCTTTGCGACGTTGCTAGAAAAGGAAATCATTGCGGAAGGTGGCAGTGAGGCCTTAAGTCTGTATCATAAGGAGAAGAAAAATAAGAACACTGGTAGTGAGCATCGTGGAGGAAGTAGTAGCAGGGGAGGTAATTTGGTAAAAAGGAAGTGGGAGAATAACAACAACAACAACAAAAACAACAACAATCAGTCGGGAAATATTCGTGGAGGAATTAAGAAGAGGGCAGAGGGATGCCCGAAATATGGGAAGAATCACCAGGGCGAGTGCTGGAAGGGACGCGACACTTGCTACAACTGCGGTCAGGAGGGGAAGATTTCGCCTAACTTCCCGAAACCAAAAAAGATACAATGATGTTTTGCATGTGGCATGACGGAGCACCGGATTAAGGACTGCTTGAAGAAGGAAAGTGGCGGAGGTAGCAGCCAACAAGGGGGAAACAAGCTTATGATCAGCGGACCAGCACAATCCAACCGCCCAACCGCCAGGACCTTTAACATGACCGTCCAGGACGCAGTGGCTGCGAAGGATGTGGTGTCAGGTATAATCCCAATCAATGATATAAATGCTTATGTATTATTTGATTCGGGTGCCACCTGTTATTTTGTATCTGAAGAATTTTCTAGTAGACTTAATACACCCCGAGAACGTTTAGAAGATCCCTTTAACATAGAAGTTGCGAATAAGGAAGTAATCCCTGTAGAATACGTTTATCAAAATTATCGCGCAAACATTAGAGAACATGAACTGAGCGTAGACTTGATTCCTATTAGATTGGGAGAATTTGACGTAATACTGGGAATGGATTGGTTGTATAACCATGCTGCGATAATTGACTGTCAGAACAAATGTGTGAACCTTCAGACTCCGAGTAAGTCTAAGGTAGTGTTTTATGGTAGCTCATCGCTTAAGCAATCGTGTTGCATTACGATGATGCATGCCAGGAAATTGTTAAGGAAAGGATGTGTAGGTTATTTAGCTTACATCGTAGATACTCAGAAAAAAGGGGTAGAAATTAAGGATATATCCATAGTAAATGAATTCCAAGATGTATTTTCGGACAATCTGCCTGGTCTTCCGCTAGACAGAGAAATCGAATTCGTAATAGACTTAGCACCGGGAACTGCACCGATTTCGAAAGCCCCATACCATATAGCTCTGGTAGAAATAAAGGAATTCATGATACAACTGCAAGAGTTATTGGATAAAGGTTACATACGATCGAGTGTGTCTCCTTGGGGAGCACCAGTGTTATTCGTTAAGAAAAAGGACGGATCGATGAGGCTCTGTATTGATTATCGAGAATTGAACAGAGTAACGATCAAGAACAGATATTCGCTACCGAGGATAGACGACTTATTTGACCAACTAAAAAGAGCAAAGTGTTTTTCAAAGATAGACTTACGGACAGGTTATCACCAACTGAAGGTACGGGATGAGGACATACCAAAGACTGCGTTTCGAACCCGTTATGGGCATTATGAGTTTTTGGTAATGTCATTCGGATTGACTAATGCTCCGACAGCATTTATGGACTTGATGAACCGAGTTTTCAAGCCATACATGGATAAATTCGTAGTAGTTTTCATCGACGACATCTTGATTTACTCGAAGATAGAGGAAGAGCACGCCGAACATCTGAAGATAGTTTTAGAAGCGCTAAGGAAGGAGAAGATGTATGCGAAATTTTCTAAGTGTGAATTTTGGATGGAGAAGGTCTAATTCTTAGGTCACGTGGTGGATAAGAATGGAATCTCAGTAGACCCTGCAAAGGTCGAAGCAGTAAGCAATTGGGAGCAACCGAGAACACCAACAGAGGTGAGAAGTTTTTAGGGTTAGCTGGGTACTATCGAAGATTCATCCAGAATTTTTCTAAGATAGCATTCCCATTGACCAATTTGACGAGGAAGACGGTAAAATTTGCATGGACAGACAAATGGGAAGAGAGTTTTCAAGAGTTGAAGAAAAGATTAAGCAAAGCGCCTGTGTTATCACTACCAGATGATGCGGGATATTTTGTGGTGTATAGTGATGCATCACACAAGGGACTTGGCTGTAAGCTTATACAGCACGACAAGGTCATTGCGTATGCATCACGATAATTAAAGGACTACAAAAAATGATACCCTACTCACGACTTAGAGTTAGCGACAGTAGTTTATGCGTTAAAGATTTGGAGGCATTATTTGTACGGAGAGAAATGTGAGATATACACAGACCACAAAAGTCTGAAATATATCTTCACACAGAAGGAGTTGAATATACGTTAGAGAAGGTGGTTAGAATTGATCAAGGATTATGACTGTGATATTCTTTATCACCCGGGTATGGCAAACGTGGTTGCCGACGCTCTGAGCAGAAAAGGAAGGGAGAAACTGTTTCATTTGACGACTCAGGAGAAATTGATAAGAGAAATGGAAAAATTAGAGATAGAGGTAAAAGGACCGGAAGGGTCTGAAGAAACGTTATTTGTAATGGAAGCTCGTCTAACTTTGTTGGATAGAGTGAAGGAATCATAAGAGAAGGATGAAGAGTGCGAGAAAATCAAAAAAAAGATCGTAGAAAATGAAGAAAGATTCTGAATGGATAAAGACGGTATTTTAAGATTCAAAGAAAGAGTGTGGGTACCAGCGGTAACTAAGTTAAAGGAAGAAATTTTGCACGAGGCACACAATACGACGTATTTCGTTCATCCGGGAGGCACTAAGATGTACCGAGATTTGAGGCAACATTTTTGGTGGCCCAATCTAAAACGGGAAGTCGCAGAATGCGTTAGTAGATGTTTGACTTGCCAGCCCGTCAAAGCAGAGCATCAGCGGCCGAGTGGTTTACTACAACCGTTGGAAATACCGGATTGGAAATGGGAGCACATTACGATAGACTTCGTGGTGGGACTTCCAGTCACGCAGAAAGGTTATGACGCCATTTGGGTTATCGTGGATTGACTAACGAAGACCGCACATTTTCTACCGATCAAGATCCGCTATAGTTTGAATCAGTTAGCAAGTTTCTACATAAAGGAGATTATTTCACGACATGGAGTGCCGGTGTCAATTGTCTCTGATCGAGATCCGCGCTTCACGTCAAACTTTTGGAAAAGCTTACAAGAAAGAATGGGAACACAGTTGAGGTTGAGTACCGCTTATCATCTTCAGACAGATGGACAGAGTGAGCGAACAATACAAATGCTGGAAGATATGCTTAGGACTTGCGTGATGGATTTTAAGAGAAATTAGGATGACCACCTACCCTTAGTAGAGTTTGCGTATAATAATAGTTATCATGCGAGTATCGGCATGCCACCATACGGAGCTCTTTATGGGAGAAAATGTAGAACGCCGTTATGTTGGGACAAAGTCGGAGAGTGGCAAATACTCGAACCAGAGTTAGTATAACAAACCGCAGACGTGGTAACAGTGATAAGAGCCAGACTAGTAGTAGCTCAAGATCGCCAGAAAAAGTACGCAGACTTGCATCGACAAGACCGAGACTTTAAAGTTGGCAGTTTCGTATTCTTGAAGGTATCTCCATGGAAGGGAAAAATTCGATTCGGCAAGAAAGGAAAATTGAGTCCAAGATTCATAGGACCATTCGAGATACTGAAGCGAGTGGGCGAAGTGGCATACAAAGTTGCATTACCACCCGAGTTGGAGCACATTCACAATGTGTTTCACATCTCCGTGTTGCGTCCATACAAGGCCGACTACAAGCACGTGATTTCTTATGAACCCATTCAAGTGGAGAAGAATTTTGCCTACAAAGAAATTCCTGTCCAAATATTAGATAGGAAAGAACAAACCTTAAGAAATAAAGTTATTTCATCCGTAAAAGTACTTTGGCGTAACCACGATGTCGAGGAGGCTACGTGGGAGTTAGAAGATAGGATGATGAGGGACTATCCCCATCTATTTGTGTAACTTTGTAGCAATTCCGAGGACGAAATTTTTATAAGGGGGGAGGATGTAATACCCAAGAATTTTTGAATATTATTAAATGAATATATTAATGAAAATGAATATTTATTTGAATATAAATATTTATGTGTTATGAGATGAGTTAATTCAAATGAATTCAAATTGAAATTATAATAATTGAGAAGAATGTGGAGTTTATGATAAGCTCGTTGAAATGCCTTGTGTGACACGAGAATAGAAACGATGATGAGATAATTAATTCAAGGATGAAGGAATTATAAATTAAACAATTAATCTATATTAATTGTTAAATTGCTATTACGAGAAATATACTAATAGTATGTTGATTTATTATTATTGCAAGTAATAGTATAATAATAAGTAAATTATTTATAAATATAATAAGATTTATATTTATTGTTGAGGAATGTAACAATTTATGGTATAATAATGTTAATAAATTGTTGTTAAGAATAAATTAATGAGGGATGGACTAATTAATATTATTGATAATTAATTGATGAGATGAGTAATTAATATTGATTAATTGTCATAAGTGAGTAAATTATTAATATAATAAGATTATATTTGCTCGATTAATTTTTATGTGCAAGCATGCGATAATTAATTGTATAATGTATAGTAGCTACATGCATATTATATAAAGTGTAGTGCAACATTAATGTGACTATACTATATATGTTATGACTAATTAAATGAGTGTACGAATACATTATGAGACTATGTGACAATGTGAGTGTGTGGACATTAATTGAGTACCTCTTGAATATATAGTAAACAATTGCTAATTGAGTAATAGATGAGATAATGTAATGTGATAATACCCGATTAAATTATACCGGTATGATAAAATGTACATGAATTATATATATATGGATGGGTGTAACCCAACTTGCTATATTATAATATTGTTTCTTCATTTAAAACTATATTGTGAGACTAATGGAATTATAGCCTAAGAGTATGTAATATGTAATGTGTAATAAACTAAGTATGTATATATGCATGTTGCTGAGCTTGTATTGTTGTCCCAATATAAGAGTCAAATTTCATTCCCTTCACATGCATAGCCATAAGGCCTAAGCTTACTCTTCTCCTCAAACTCAGCAAAATCATAGCAATGATCAATGAGGGAGTGGGATTCATGATTGATTTCACCAACTAATCACCAACCCTTCATTGGCCATCAAACATTCCTATAATCCGTTAGTTTAATTTGGGAAATAATTACATTGTCTGTGTAATGATTCTTCTATAAATAGCAGCTATGACTTCTTCATTCTCCTTCCTGAAATATTGTTAAGTAAAGCTAGTATACTGTGATTATCTATTGAGTTGAGGGAGGATTCCTATAGCAGCATTAGCAAGCAATCTCATATCAACCAAGTAGCAGAGGTAACATTCCTTGTTCTTCATTTCTTAGACTTCTAATTTCTTGAAATGGAGCATGATTTTGATGATAATATGATTGGGTAATGTTTGTTAGTTGATATGTTAGCTTATCAGCATGTTAGAACTACAATGTAATGGGTTTTCAATTAAATTCGTAAGGAATTTTTGTGATTGGCTTAAGTTTCTGCCGAAGCAGAAACTGCACTGCTGCTGGCCGAGACCCGGCGCAGCTGTGCCAGTTTTATACTGGGGCGCAGCGCAGCTGCGCCAGGCCCCTGTGGAAATTTTTCTGGTTTCTGTTGAGCTGTGTTGTTTCTAATTTGATATTAACACCAAAACATACATGAAAAGAAGTATAACATGTTGTATAAAGCTTTCTTATTAGATATGAGTTGTCCAACATGACTTAGTAGGAGATTTATAATAAAAACTCAATGTTTTGAAAATGAACTTTAATGAAACTCATGTTCTACAAATTCTGAGCTTGATAGCGTACACATGACTGATTTTTGAACATGAATAAGCATAAGTTATGATTTATAGTTCCTTTATTCATGACCAAGTTGTTAGGCTTTGAGCTAGCAAACTTTTTCAAAGAAAAACTTGACATATTGAAGCTAATATCTATAAATACTATACGAAGTATGTTCTGACTTTGTGGTGATGTTAACATGATTTAACTACACATGATTCTTATATGTTAAACATAATAAAAGTAAACCAAGTATGAGTTTAAGCATGTTTTAAAGTAATTATTTGAGAATAAATGATGTGAACACTTATGAATATGCGTAGTACAGATTATGTGACCTCTTTATGTGAACATATGGCTAATTAGTACGCATGGTGATTACATGACCCTATTTGGCCTTAATTCTGTGGAAATCCTAAACTAAAGTCCCTAACATATAAAGTAGATCTTGAAGTGGTCATACGAGTATGTAAAGACCTCTAGCATGTATGCATGTTAAGTGTAAGTGTCTAGGTATGTTAAAGATTTGACTGAAACCAGGAGGGCAGGAGTTCAACTCTGGTCAGGCTAGAGGACAGCGTAGCTGCGCCGTCCCTAAGCCTAACCAGGGCGCAGCTGCACCACTTTGCAGTAAGTTCTGCATTCTGTTTGTAAACTAAGATTTAAGGCATGCTTATATTGTTACCTCAACCTGTATTATATGACCAGTATACTGTTCAATGTGTTAAGAAGCATGCTAAATGATAGAATTGAATGTTTAGTGAGTGATTATAAACTTTCAAATCTTAAGTCCAAAAGATATTTGCAAACTATAAAGCAATGATTAGAAACTATGTTATTTGACTTCATGGTGACTTATAAACTGATTTTGTGCTATAAGTACGCAAGGTGTGTAATGGAGTATCTAAAGAGTATACAACTAAGTTAGACGTTTATGTATGCGTTTAAACTTACATATCATGTATGAGTATATGTAACTAATGAATATTCTATAAGCATAACTATATTATGTTAGGATTCGAAAAGTGTTGATAAGCTATACTTTGGTAAACTACGCTTAAGGCAAGTATTCGAACCCTATTCTTTATTGAGCATTATTTGAGCTTGTACTATTATTGGTTGTACAAGAAAATCCTTGAAAGTATGATTCATATCTCATGACTTAATACTTTGTAAGTTTAGAAATGAAATTGTTTTCAAACCTTGATTTCGAACGATAATTATTTACGTATATATTTTAAAAGGAAACTGTCTAAGCCATTGATTCGGCTAGACTATTGATATATGATCGAAAGCTATCTAAACCAAATTAACTTGGTGCGGACTCTTACAACTGAGATGAACAACCCTCTTTGTAGGGGAATTATATATTTATCGGGGAACCGATGTGCGCACATGAGAATGATTAAATGTTATGCATGACATAGGGTACTTTAAGCTGATCACCTGTTGTACTCGTTTTGTTGAATCATCAGTTTATTACTGTTAATTCTAGGAGAAGTTCATAGTCCTTAGTGATTGCTCAGTATTCATTACTTTGAAATCTTAAATTGATTTATCATTGAATCATATTGATATTTTTCTGTCCTTAGCGACTGTTATTGAGAATTATTGATATTCTTATTATCCTTGAACTATCATATCTTGCAATACCCTTTTGGATTCAAGAACTATAGCACTCACCCTTATTGCTATATTACTTGCTGAGCAAACTTGTTTCTCATTCTTGTTTTCTCTAAAATATTTCAGTTAAGGCAGAGCAGGGCGGACCTTCGGGCGCCGACAAGGGCAAGGGAAAAGCTACTGAGTAGCTTAATATTATGTAGACCTTATGATTGTAATAAGAACTTATTCTATTATGTACTAGTTAAGATTATGTATGCTTAAGTTATGTTTAAGCTATGTAATCAATATTTAAGTTGTGAGACCTTGGGACGTGACTAAATTATATTAATTAAATATAATCTATTCGGTAGTAGTGATGTGTATTATTTCGCTGTACGATGTGACATTTAGTCATAATATTATTATCATGGTGTAAGATTATAGAACGTGACAAATCGAATTCGAGAGACCAGTGGAGGTCCGAATTTGGGGGTGTCACATTAATTATGACTCTTTCCAACATTGGTTGAGATGTTTACTATAACAAAATCTTTATAGACGTTCGCTCTGTAATATATATATATATATATATATATATATATATATCTTCCTCTAGTCTAAACAGGTACACTTACATTGGAAGCATATATCAGTTCAGAGATACTCAAAGCAAATATCAGTCTTATACATTATATACTTCCATAGAGAGCTATCAAAGTTTATTTTTTCCAGCAAGTCTTGTGGTTTATTAATTCTTTATTGGCTGGAAAATAAGCGTTCTTTGTATTCAAAATTCATTGTAACCAATTCTGAGTTCAAGCCTTATTTAGCTTGACTGATCTAGTAGTGGATAGAGGTTGTTCAAAGAGACCTTTCAAGGTTGCAGAGGTGAAAAGGTTGCAGAGATACAAAGGGGGAATATGTGTTCATCACAGTGAAAAGCTTTATTTGAACAGAAAGTTCTTTTTATTGTATTTAATTGAGTTTTAAAGTTAATAAAAAGAGTCTTCAATACCAATTGGTATTGGACATGGATTAGGCCACTAGATAGAGGATAAGGGTTGAACCACGTAAAAATCCTTGTGTATGTGGTTTGTTTTGCATCTAAACACATTCACATAAAAGTAATCTCTTGATAGAATAATGTGCACTAATCTAGACACTGTCTCACACACGTTTCACCTGTCTGCATTATAACTAAAATATAATTTGCTTTAATCCATACATTATCTTTCTTTACTTTATATTGTCTGTATTATAAAAAAGTAGAATTTACTCTAAAGCAGATACTATAAAACACTAGTTTCACCTGTCTGTTTTAGTACTATAACAGGAAATTAAAAATTAGTCATTGTTAAAAATGTTTTAGTTTGGACAACTATTCACTATAATATTCGAGATTATTATGTCATTTAACAATTATCAATAAACGAATTTATGTGAAATTCTTATGTGTTTTCTTTTATTAGATATATATGTGTTATACATACATGTGTTATTTTATGATATGTGATGAGGAGTATTTAAATGGTTGGTTCAGTTTAATTCAACTATTTAAATTGGTTAAGTATGAAAGTAATTATATTAATTTAGTGGGATGGCTTTAAAGTATGAGTTTGAGTTCGGAGCGAAATTTAGAGACGCGGACTGCGTATTTGAGTCCGGAACGTCGAAATTAGTCAGGATAGACTGTAACCACGAAAATGTGTCGCGGTTGACTTTTTGGTCAAAGTCAACCGGTTAACTTTTTTTGGGTAAAAAGTCAACCATGAATTTCGGAGATGAATTTGACGAAACGGATAGTCCCATGACGTCCAGGACGTCGACTTTAGTAGGAATCGATATACGTATCGCAACGTTCGGCTACGGAGGGCAAAATGGTCAAAATAGTTATTTAATTGATTAAATAATTAAAATAATATTTTATTTAGTTAGTCAGCAGCTGGTGGGACTCCTTGTGACACACGAAATGGGACAAGGAGGGGATGAATATACGTATATTACAAATGATTAAGAAGGGAGTTATATTTTCTTCCTTAAAACCAAAGCTCTTTCATTTCTCTAACTCCCACCTTCTTCAATTCGGTTAATGGTGGCATGGGGTGTAACTGATTATATGGGAATGGAAGAGGCAGGGAAAACCAATGCTAATAACTTATACATATATATATATATATATATATATATATATATACACTCTCCACCTCTATATTCTTCACTTTGACAAAATTTCACCAAGAGAGCTAAAGAATTTGAGAGAATGAGAGTTGAGAGTTTGTGAGGATTTCTAGAAATTTGCAAAGCTTAAGCAAGTAAGGAGGGCAGCAATTTCGAATTTTTGGTTCAAAGGATAGCATTCGAGGTAAGCCATGAACTTAGTTTCTATGTTCTTAAGAAAACTAGTAAGACAAAGCATGTATAGTCATAATAAATGATTTGTTTTGGTGTTGCGATGCTAGGTTAGTGTGATTACTGTTATGTGGTTGTTAAGAACACAAGTTCTGGACTAATCTTGCCAAGTATGCTTTGAATTCCAAAGAATTATGCCATGCATGCTAATTATTTGTTAATATGCTTCTTAGATGCTAATTTGTTCAAAACATAGAAACTTAGTGAATTCGAATGTTGTAACATGTGTAACTATGTTAGTATATACGATCTGGACAGTAGAAACCAAGTCCTTGCATGCTAGAATCAAAATCATGAATTTTTATCAAAGTGGGTTAACTTAGAATCTGTGACTTTTTGGGTTTTTCGGAGCCTTGGAATCATAGCTTATGTGACTCGTTGGTTGTGTGTGTTAATTTTGTAAAATACTATGTAGTATGATGTCTCACCTGACCAATTTTCAAAAGAAAAGGAGTTAAAATGAGCAAGTCATGATTTTCGAGAGCAAGCATGAAAATAGAAAAAATCTGCAAATTCTGGGTTTTCCAGAAATTTTCTAAGTGTAAAATATGTTCTGGCACACTTTTCAAGGCAACCGATAGGTGGTCTTAACATGTTAGTTTCATGGATGTAATATTTTTGTACAATCCTATGCTATGTGGAGTTTAGTGTGTCCAAATCTCAGAGTCATATCATGTGTAGTTTCTTCAGAATTAAATTGCAAAGTGGGCTGCTCGAAAATAAAAATCAGGATCTGGGTCTGATGAGCAGCGTAGCGCAGCTGCTCATAAGGCTTAGATCTGCGCAGCTGCGCCACACAAAGATGGATTCCGGGTTTGCCAGGCAGCGCAGCTGCGCCGGTAACACGGCTTGAGGCTGCGCAGCTGCGCCTGTCCGGGTCGGGTCTGATCCGAGTTGGGTCGGGCCGGGTCAGAAAAAAATTCCAGAAACTTTATTTTTGCAGATTCTTATACTGAACCCCTAGACCTATAAGATGCAACCTGTTTATGTAATTGAATTGCATGCTAAGTGAATACGTGTTACTTGATAACTTACTTTAAATATTAGGAATCGTTTTCTATCAAATTTGAGTTCGAGAACCTAACTGCTTAAACGTGACATATACGATTAGGTTACGTGAAGGTTAATTGCTAGCTTTAACAATAGCAGACATATCAGCCAAGTTTTCTAACCCTAATTTCTATTGGGCATTTATTCAATCCTTACTCATTTTTATCGCAGTAAGGGTAAGTATTGGACTTGTGCTAGCTATTTATTCGTGCAAGTTCCTTTATTGTGAGGTTATACAACTTCAACTATCTTGCAAGCTTATCGATGATTACTCAGTTATTATCCTAACAGCTATGCTTATAAGTTTCATGTTATTACGGAACTGTTTCTAAGTATGTTTCCTGGCCTTTATTTTCGGCTAGTTATTATTGATGAAAAATGTTTTAATTCAAATCTTTCGAAGCTATTTAATGTTTACCAATCCAAATTACTTTGGTGCGGTCTCGCATGAATACTAAGATGAACAACCCGAATAAACGGGTGAACAGATGTCGGGTATATAGTCCCACTTATGCTTATGCAGTTTAAATTTAATACTTGTGCACAATGTAGGGTACGATAGGCTGATCACCTGGAGTACTTGCAGAGACCGTTTACAATCTATTTGATTGTTAAACCGTCTGATGGTTTTTCAATGAAACAAAGTAATGTTCAGGGTATTTTACACCCCTTAGTATGATATTGAGAATTCTTAAACTCTTATTCTTGATATTCCTGTTTAACACTTGATAATTCTTTCAACTGTTATAGCTATTCAGATGTTTCTACTCCTGATGTATGTTTTCAAACTACTTTATATACTTGCTGGGCAATTTGTGCTCATTCTTGCTTAAACCTTTCAGTTAAGGATGAGAAGGCTGAGGGCTCGGGCAAGGACAAGGGAAAGTCTAAGATGAAATGATGCTAGTTACCTTATGTAATAAGTTTATATTTTTGCATTTAATGTATGTAGCGATAAACGCTAAGTATAAGTTTGAGTTTATTTAAGGTTGTAAAGACTTGGGATTTTATCCGAATAAGTATGTAATAGTTATTAACAATATTATGATTATTTCTGGAGTTTACTTAGTTAGATGATGATGTATGTTGTACCGTGAGCACTATGTCCTGTGTTTGATGTTACACGGATTTGGGGGCGTCACATTCACTCCCCCCCTCTAGGTGTGCACATACACGAAATTACAGCTACTATGTGGCAATAAGCACAACTGATGTTCTTGATTTCGTAGAGTAGAGCTTTGAAAGATGCAGTGTTTGCCTAAATACGTACTAGCAAAACACGCAAGTATACAGGATCGAATAATAGTAAAGTAGCAAATAGAGTATCGTTTCCCACAGAGAATTGTATGAAATAACTATCACCTACTAACTTTATATTAAACCAATTTTATTAAACAAATCGATAATTGATGTGAATTTAAGAAAAACTAACTAAATTAACTAATTAAAACTATCTACCAAGAATTGGATTCAGATTAAAAAGGCTTAGGATCACAACTTCCCATGATGATTCACTTTAATGTCAATACTTTCTGTCCAATTACATCAATTAACATGGATTGTTGATCAAGAACTCATTAGAATATATAATCATCTTTCAATGAACACATAGACAAATCCTCCTAAATCCAATAAAGATTAGAATTAGGAAGAAAACCCTAGCTAATCAACGCACTATATCTTTATGGATTTCAAACACATGTTCTCAATTAGATCACATGACGCATATAGGTATATTTCTATCCTATACACAAATTATAAACCTCACATATGCAAAACTTATAATCTCATGCTATCATCCTCAGATCTAAACCCATATTTTATTTATCAATTTCATATAAATTTATCCCACTAATTACTAGCCAAACAATTACTCAATTAAATGCAAGGTATGATAGAAACTCCAATATTAATCAATAATAATTCCCAGAAAATAAATTAATTAAAGCTACTCATCAAGTTCCATTGCAATCCTAAATAGAAGTTTAGTTCATGACTGAAGTAAAAATAATAATCCACAGATAAAATATCATTCAGAAATTACAACTTAAATGTAAAGATGAAGTATAGAAAACTCTTATGAAGTTTCCTGAACTCTGCCCTCTATCTTTAATGTCGATCTCCCTTCGTGATGAATTCCTCTTCTTCAAGCCTTAATCTCGTCTCTCCAAAATTAGGGTTTGCTAATGAATGTCGAAAAATCTCTCTTTTTTGCCCCTTAATTGGTCTTTTTATAGTCCCTTAATCGCGTCCAAAATCAGCCGCTAAATCATAACCAGAATCCTTGTTGAGAATGGAAACTCTTCTTTTCTGCAGACTATTCCGCTCTGGCACATTTTAACCCTTACAAAATTTGCCCCAGCGCAACATCCGCCCCAGCGCAGATTATGTATTGTAAAAGTCGTCCCGAAGATCTTGTCCAACCTTAAAGCTGCAATTACTCCTTTAAGCCCTAATTTTCCTATTTTAGCCAACCAATCCAGTTCGTATAACATAAACATGAAAAAATGAATAAAATGATCCTAAACACACTCGAAGTAGCAACAACTCAAGCATAAAAGGATACTGATTCCTAGGTATAAAACCCACTCATCAAATACCCCCAAACTTGAGACTTTGCTTGTCCTCAAGCAAAAAATGCAAATGCAACCTATTATGTGCCTACGAATCCAGTTGTCAGTTAGTACGAAATTCTACAATTTTGCCTTAGAGAAATCACAATAGCTATAAACAATAAATCCAACCAAGAACACATCGATAACCCATAACAATCTATAAATCAAAGCCTGTTATCACTGATGTAATGCGTGTGTGCTCAATAACCATGAAAACCAACTATAGTTCAAATATATCATATAATACACTTCTTAGAAGGAATGCCACAATTTTAACTTAAGAAATTCTGAAAACCTATAAGTTCCGCCTAAAATAATGCAATTACCAAGTCAAGAAGTCAAAACTTGATTTGTTTCTATGTTTATTTAATCACGAGGGCATTTTGCTCTTTCCCGTGTTTACACATGAATGTGAAATGTCTAGCCCTCTTAGGCTTTTCAATGTTATCCATTTAGCGAGCTTTCGACCAATGACTCCCAAACCAGATGGCTTTAGGACGCTGTGTGTAAAAACATCTCCTAGGGCGTACTTACTCGAGTAACAAAGGCCACAGAACTAAACTAGTCAATGTGTTTATTCATATTTATTATATTTTTTTCTTGCTTTTCTATATATATATATATATATATATTTTAGCAATACAACATATATCCCATATCTTTTCCCAAGCTTAAGCTCATGCATTATCTTAGCCTTTACTACCAGTTTGTCAATTTTTCCTTCATTAAAATAAAAAATTTTCCTCAAGAAGACAATTATGTGATTATTTTAACTAAATTAATCAAAATGGTCATTATAATGTGCTATCTGGTTACATCAGTTTCAAACAGGAAAGGATTTATATCATACCATGAAATTATGTCTATGCCTTGGTTATCAATATTGATCAATGCCTATGCAATTCCAATCTCATAATAGGTCAAGTTAACTTCAAACTAACTAACAAACAGGAACATGCAATATGAACTAACTAAATGCCAATAATAAACAACTAAGCTAACCATTTTTTTTTTGTGATTTTCAATTTTTTTTATTATGCAACTACTATGGTAAGACTAATATATATATGCAATGCACATTGCTCCCAAACTTAAGTGAAATAATGTCCTCATTGTGTAGAAATAAAGAAATTGAAACAAAGGACTTACTTGACTGAATAAGCGTCGGGCTCAATCACCTCAACCTCTGAATCTGATAGAGGGTAGGCAGGCATTGGTTGAGGAACGGGAAAGTGAAACGGTTCAGCATTGGGATCCAGTCGTGCCATTCTATCGACCAAAGCGGCATTAAAGCTATTTTGTGTGGCAAACATATGATCATGTCTCGTCACTAATCGTTCAAACCGTTTATCCTTTATCTTATTCCTTGCGTTGAGATATTGCTGAAGACTACGAAATTGATTGCTGAACGTGGCTTTTGTGCGTGATGTGTTGGATGTTCTTGCTTGATCTTGCTCTTGTTCCTCCTCATCATCGAAGTCTTCATTTTTTTCTCCATCCTCCTCATCTTCAGAACCAGAGGAAAGGGTAAAACCAAGTCCTCGTGGGTGAGATTTCCCCCCCTGTCCAAACCGTATAGTGTTTAATCAATTTGTGGTCCAAGAGTAGTAGCAGTTGTTTGACTGGCTCATCCGCTGTCCATTTCACCCCAGCTCGTGCACACAACCCACAGATGAGAGAAGGATGGGGCAATCCTCATTGACTAGGACCCCACAGACAACGGCGAATTGAATGATGTATTATTAGTCCAACATTTATTTGACGATCCTTGATGATAGTGTACAGTAGTGTGGCCTTCTCCTTCGTAACATCACTCGTGTGCTTTGAGGGAAATAATTTGGCATAGAGGAAGGCATACCATATCTTCCCATAACGATTGAGATCTTTGTTGTGAAAGAATGTACCCTTCGAGGACCAAGTAAACTCAGGTTTGCACAACTCACTCAGTATTTGCTTATAGTTCGGGCCACTTTCCTTGTATGCTGCATACTCACAAACGGTTAGGGACTGAATATTATAGAAATCGTTAATTTCTTGATCTATAAATGACACCATCTTACCCCGGACGAATGCAAAAAATGGTGATTTATCTTCAACATTGGCATAAAACTCATTCACTATAGCCACCACTGTTGCATCCGGTTGTTCGGTAAAGGTTTCCCATCCTTTTTCTTGTATCTGGTGGCCCATCTCACCGTCAAACTCATCGGGGTGGATTCCATGCTCCGGAGTAAGTGCTTTGGAGGCGAGGTACTCAAATCTATCCGTCGCTATTGCACTCACAAATTTTCTACGATCAAACTGTTGGGTAGGTGTTGAAGGGCCATCTCTTCTTGGTCTTTTAGGTGGTGCCATATGTATCTAACTTAACTTCGGTATCGACTGTCAAACTGTCCACTAGGTGGTTTACCCCAAAATCTTAGTTTTCTCAATGCTGCCCCCCAATTATAGTTAACAGGACCCCTTTCCAATCTCTGACCAATTTAGCAATGAAAACTCCTCCCCTCCAAACTAAATTCAATGATAGCCAATTCTAAATTATTACATGATGAGTGGGTTTTATACCCATGAATCAAGGATGCTTGAGCTTAAATTGTTGTTAGTTTTTAAGTGTTTGTGTTCATTTCATGCATTTATCATTTTGTTTTGTAGGAACTATGGTTTGGAATGAAAAATTGGATCATTGGAATGGATATTAGCGGCGCAAAGGAAGCGATCAGATTTTTTGGAGCAAGGGCACGGCGGCGCCAGATATAAAGGAGAGCAGGGTGAGACCGAGCGATCAGAACAATGATTCCAGAGTTAGCATGAGGCGCGATGTACATCGCCTAAAAATATGAAGGCTAAGGTGCGTCAACACATTTTATCTAGGGAATTGATGTTTTCAAGTTATACACGGCGTGACAACACTCTTCATAGTTCAAATCGTGGCGTGACCGTGCCAGGTCGGGTCAACAAGCGGTCAAAGTCAATTATTTGGCAGTTTTAGAAGGAAATCAACAAGAGGATTATTTTAGTAATTCTTTTGGGAGTTGTATTTGGGAAGGAAATATAAATAGAGAGACTTTTATTGATTAAATGTATCTTAGAAAAACCCTAGTTTTTGGAGAAGAACAAGAAGGCTTGAAGCAAGATTTCATCAAGAAGGAAAAGCAACATTGGAGAGCAAGTCAGAGTCAGGGATTCTTTACAAGAGTTTTTCCTTACTTTATCTACATCTTTAATTTGTAATTTCTAAATGATAATTAATTTGTGGATGGTGATATTTAATTCAGTTATGAACTAAACTTTTATTTGGGATTGCAACGAAACTTGATGAGTAGCTTTAATTAATATATTTTCTTGAGAATTATTATTGGTTAATATTGGATTGATTATTATATCTTGTGCTTTATTATTTAATTGCTTGGACAGTAATTAGTGTTATAATTCATATGAAATTGATAAATGGAATATGAGTTTGGATATGGATATAATAGCATAAGATTATGATTTCTGCATATGTTGGAACTTGTAATTTGTGTATAGGATAGAAATATACCTAAATGCCTTATGTGATCTCATTGAGAACCTGAACTTGAAATTCTTGTTAATTCCAGTTCACATAGAGATATAGTGGGTTGATTAGCTAGGGTATTCTTTCTAATTCTATTTTTATTGGATTTAGGAGGATTTATTTATAGGTTCATTGAAAGATGCTTATAAATATTAATGAGTTCTTGATCATCATTCCATGTTAACTAATTTAATTCAAGATGAAATATTGACATTAAGGTGAATCATCAAGGGAAGTTGTGATCCTAAGCCTTTTTAATCTGACTCTCAATTCTTGGTAGTTAAGTTTAATTATTTAATTCACTTAGTTTTCACAAATTCACCACAATTATCGACTTGTTTAATAAAATTAGGTTTAATATAAAGTTAGTAGGTGATAGATATTTCATACAATTCTCTATGGGAAACGATACTCTATTTGCTACTTTTCTGCTATTCGATCGCGTATACTTGCATGTTTTGCTAGTACGTTTTTAGGCAAACAAGTTTTTGGCACCATTGTTAGGGAATTGTTTTAATATCTGTCATATTAATTTTAATTAAATCAATCTTAGTTAAACACTTTTTGTTTTAATTTTAGGTACTCTTGATCAGTGCATGTGATGAGTGGGATTTATACCCGCGAATCAGATACTTTATGGCTTAAATAGTTGCCTGATCTTCATAGTTTTTATATAGTTTTATATGTTTATAGCATTATTATACTTAACCGACGTATTACAGGGCTTTATAGGACTTTTCTAGCTTTCAGGGGATAAAACGGATAATTTACATACACTGGCGCCGCAGCGCCAATGCCTAGTCTTAATCTTACGCCGCGGCGCCGCCCCTGGTCCTTGCTGATGTCATCCTGGTGCTGCAGCGCCACAGTTCCTTTATGGACTCGGCCTGCAGCCCGACCTCTGGTCTTTTGGTGTTAAAGTGGCGCCGCAGCGCCCCCATAAGCTCTATTTCTCGGGCCGCAGCGAGACCTACGGTGCCCAGGCAGAGAAGGCTTGTTTTTGACCTAGCAAAAGAAGAAAACAGATATATATATCAACAGAGCCTCTGCAAGCCATATAGGGATACTGGGATATAATCGGATAGCTTAGGATAGATTAGAAGAGTATAGTTCTCTCTCCTCTTTTGTACTTTCTCTCTCTAGTTATTAGGTAATGTTTGTAAATATAGATTAGGTAGATTAGGGAAAAGTCTGGGATTTCCTTGGAGCAACAAGAGCAGTGAGCTACACGGATTGGAGAGCTTGAAAGGAGCGGAATGCTTGGAGACTGAAGAGCCTTGACAGAGTTTATTCTTATCCATTTATTTCCTCTGATTTTGTAATCCATAAATGTTGTCTTTATTGCTACTTATATTTTGTTCAATAGCTATGAACTAAGTATTGGTTCTAAAGTTATAATGGAACCCTTTGTTATTTAAATTGACTGTCTTATCTCTTTGGTTGGCACCATATGGTTTGGTTTAATATATTCATGCTTAATGATTCTCGCTAAGACATTAGTGATGATTTTGGTAATCTACATGATATTAAAAGAAGGATTGTAGATTTACACCTAAATATATTGGCATGTGATTATGGGTTTTGACTGCATAAGTTAACCTTAGAATAGACATATATCTGTGCGCCACGTGTGACCTAATTGAGAACTTATGCTTAAATCCTTGTTAGGTTAATTCGCATAGACATGTGTAGGATTATCACCTAGCTTGGACGTTCTTTTATGTTCTATTCCCTATCGGGTGGATCTGGAAAGGATATGTTTGTGCATACCTCGACAGAGGTGTACGAGCACCTGTGTGTTCTCGGTCGACAAACTGTCGTGACCATTAAGACCAAAGAGAGAAGGGTAGGAAGTTTGATAAAGCATAGCACGCCAGGTGTTCGACAGAATGCCTGTGTGGGGTGAAGTTGTAACCTTAGTTTGTAATTCCTTCGATTGCCATTCGTTATCCATTTACTTGCTTTGATAATTAGTTATAACTAGATTAACCACATTCCTATTAGTTTGCTGTTCGAATAAGACTTAAGCGATACAAAGTTGGTATTTGGTAAATATTAGTGATAGTTCCTCGTGGGTACGACACTTTCTTTATCACTGTATTACTTGTTAGACCGCGTATACTTGCGCGTGTTTAGTGATCGGTTTTCCAACCAATAAGTTTTTGGCGCCGTTGTTAGGGAACTATTATTCTAATATTGTACAATATTGATTTTAATCAATTTAGTCTTAATTTGAACGTGTATATATATTTCTTTTATTTGTTTGATCTTTCTTTTTGTTTTTAAGTTTTCAGGTTATGGATGATCAATGTTATCAATGGCCTTATGAGAGGACAACACAATGAAGCTCGAAAGAAGGACTCGAGCAATTGCAAGTTCAAATTGCAAATATCTTGAGGTTTTCTATTAATCTTGAGTGTCAGTCCACTCAGACTGCCGACTGTCAGGAACGAGCTGACATTGAACCGATTTCCTATCATCCAAACTGTCAGGGTTATCCAAACTCTTGGGACTACAGTCAAGAGCAATACTATGATCCGAATTACTCTTATCCGAATCAATTTGAATATTCGTCTCTGCCGCAGTATAAGGTGACATTCCAACCCAATGAGAGCTTTTTGGTAGACTCAACAGAAGAAGAGACAAGGCTTGAAGAGCTCCTCACCAACTTTATAGAGAGAAATGAGGTTCAAATGGCAAGCCAAGACGCCGCATTGCAAAGCCTCAAAAATCAATTGGGACAACTCGTTAATGCCATCATAAATCCACCGCAGGGCAATCTACCAGTCATAATCGATCTCAACGATGAAGCAGTAGAGCATTGCACGGTGGATACGCAAGGAGAAAGCGACTGAGTCTCACAAAGTTGTTGAGGGAGATGTCATGGTGCAAATTGTCCAACCGGTGGAGTCTAAAGTTGGAGAAAAGAGGATCAACAGTGGTTATATAGTTAAGACTAATCAATAACCAGAAACCACGCTCACGATTATGGAAACCCTGGAGGGCCCACTAGCGCACTAAAGAACGTTTTCAACTTGATGAAAAAGGCGAATTAGTGGATAATTCCAGTGGTGAAAGATTCTTCATGCCAATGGGTGAAGAAAACGGGGATGATCAATCATCCATGTCTGCCAAAAATTTAAAGGAATTGACGAATAGGCGGCATGAAATGGTCATTTTCTCTTATGAGCCGGACTGAACGACAACAAAATAGTCAAGCTGACGACTTTAACACAAGCGCTTGGTGGGGAGGAAACCCCATCTCAGTATCAATTTTCTCTGTTTTACTTTACTTACGTCTAGTTTATTTTGTGTTTTTTCTCTTTACTATGTAAACATTGCTGCCAGTTATTGTACTGCAATGTCGTATCTGATGTGCATGTTTTTGTGATTATTGGATGCAGGCAGCATGTTGTTTAGTATGTTACTAGTGTATCTTAGTTAGAAATAAGGCGTATCTAGTATGTTGTTTATTTAGCATATATCTGTGTAATAGATGTTGGCTAATACATGGCTTCTGTGCAGGAAATCTCAGATACAAGGCTGGCGCCGCAGTGCCAGCATATACACTAGAACTCACGGCTCAGCACCATATTCAATTTCCAAATTCTTTTCCTCGCGCCGCAGCGCCTATATTCAATTTCCAAATTCTTTTCCTCACGCAGCAGCGCCAGCATTGTTCCAATGACTGGCGCCACAGCGCCAAGAGCGGGGCCAACTTACTGCTAACTCGTGCCGCGGTGCCAAGCAAAGAAGGAATGCCCGCGCAGCAACGCCGGTAGCGAGAATTTATTTTTAAAAAAAACACAATGTGGCCAGCAGTTAGCCCACTACTCCTCTTTTCTCTCGACGCATCTTGGCAGTACAAGCTATTGGGTTTGTACGTAACACAATCATGCAATCAAATCACATAAATAGGGCAGAAGTGCAAAAATTAGGTATTCAAAAATTTATACAAACCCATAACCATGATCATGCTTTGTGCTAGTTATCAATAACAGAAAAGAGAGAACATGAATTATACCTTTGCAGATCCAAGCTTCCTCAGGTACAAGTTCTACTCCTTTGATTCCTTTGATTCCTCTGTAGTGGCTCCTTCCCCTGATCAATGTTAGCCACCCAATTGTTTGGCCTCTAACGGTGATCCACCAAGGAAGATGAAGAACTCAAGAAGATGGGTTATTGGCTTAACCCTTGTTTCTATCTCTATAGAATATGTGTACTCCTAACTCTTGGAAAAATTCACGTACCTTATTTCTGATATAAGACTCTCTTATATAGATATTAGGCTCCTAATCCAATTAGAATAAGGTTTTATTTAATTAATTAAATACTTTTAATTAATTTATATCCTAATCTTTATTAGGATTGAGAGAGAGTACTGATATTATATTAATTCCTAAACTCCTTTAGAATTAAAATAATAATAATAATAATAATATTAATAAGACTCCTCTTATTAATTTATATTTAATATTTCTAAAATATTAAATAATAAACATTAAGCTATTTAATTTATTCTATCACCATAGATTAAATTAATTATACTTAATGCATTATTACTATCATGCCATTTTCTTCTTAAATAATTCTTCTTCCTTTTATGGTGTGACCCTTTAGGTTCTCCATATTAAACCGGTTATGAATAAATCAATTAGAACAATTCTAATCTTATTTAAATAAATAAATAAAACTAATAATCTATTTAAATAAATAACATTTATTCTATAATAGGGATAAACCTCCCTAGTGATCAACGACTTTCCAGATAATATAGATTTCAACATTAATCATAAAAGAACCTGTGAGTTAATAGTTACCGTACAATTCAATCCTTCCACCATACAATGTCCCAATTAAACATAAGACATGGATTTACTGTCAAGTCTTAATTTATTTAATCATATGTATTTCGATTAGAAAATGCACAACTCCAAATAATGCAAATTAGAAACCTCTTTCTAATTTCATTCTACCTTGGCCAAGGATTCCTGGGTTGTCATTTAATGAATCACATAGGACATATCTCCTCTTTTACTAGAGGTGGTAGATTCTTTATTGATCATTCATTATCTCCATATGTAACTCATTATACCCAAGCATACCCTATATATGCCTTAAAAGGCCTTAAGGATATAGTCAAAGTATAATTTGTTACATACAAGATACTATGATGATCTCAAGTCCAAGGATCACTTGTGCTACTATCACATTAGGAATTCCTATTGACAGGCGAGTAAAACTCCATTAGGTATTCCATAGCGAGTCACGTTCAGTGAACTTATTCTCCAATAAGCACCTACATACTTGCTTTAGTGTCTCCACACAGATGACCATGAGATCAGTCATCTTCATCCAATGAGCAAGCAACATATGTACCAATCTATCTGGATTTACTAATCCCCATTTTAGTAATCCCACAATTGGGAACTATTTTAGTTTTTAAGCTTTCTAAGAATTTAGATCTCATTATCATGATCTCATCATGATTCTAAAAGCATTGCTTAAAACTATGGGTTATTTACATATTATAAAAACAGCACCATGTAGATAATTATATGCCTTAAATGAATATTTTATTAATAAATAAATAAGATTATTTACAAAGTATGTGCTTTATCATCATACATGATTGGCTTGTATGCACACTACTATCACAAGCAACCCAATCGTCCCTTTTCTCCACAAAACCCCCACCCTCTATATAACACAACCGATTCACGACATCATTCACAGAATCAGACCAACCTCAAGTCAGGCGAGAATCCAAAAGGAGATCAGCAGCATACTAGGGTTTTTCCCCCTTCAAGGTATTTTATTTGGATTTCAGTCATTCACTAAGATATTTTGATCGAATTTTTGGGTTGGTGCTTTGTTGGTGTTTTTCTTGTTGTGTGATTTGGGTGATTTCCATGGACAAAAATCGGGAAAGAGCACTGTCAAGCAAGGGCTGTCCAAATTGGATTTTCAGAACGCATGCAAGGTGTTTGATAATTTGCCTAAGAGAGAAATTTGACTGTTTTGGCTTAAAATTAGTGGGTTTCATTGGGGATTTGCTGCCTATTGCTTTAAGGGTTGCTTCTACAGAGAGTGGCATTGCTTAGGTACTATTTTTGTTCACGCCAACTGAAAATTCTGACATGGCATCAAAGAGGCAGCGACTGAGCGTCGGCGGTTCCTCGTCCGCAGCACCAACGGCATGGGACAACACCAAATTTGTTAACAAAGAGGCATGAAAACGATACAAAAGCTCCTTTGCCGCAAGAAATTTGATTCCTGAACGGCGTTTGAGGCCTAACAAAACAAAGGATGACAAGTTATTAGCCATGATTGTGGGTCGCTAGTGGGTGCACTTCACAAAACCACTCGAATCAGCCATTGTTTCTGTGGTTTGTGAGTTCTACGCTAATGCTAGTGCCGAGGGTCCTGCTGTTGTCCAAGTCAGGGGGCGGTCAGTGGCGTTTGGAAGCCAAGCCATCAATGCATTATTCGCGACGCCTGATTTTGAGGGTAGGGACTATATGGAGCCGGGACTCCACAGCTATAACCTCGAGGATATTATTAGGAGGCTCTGCAAGCCTGGGACTACATGGAAGACAAATGACTTCACGAGTGAGAGGACCAGTTTCCCGCATGTTGCACTCAGTCGCTATGGGAAGGCATAGTTCAGCTTTTTTTATCCCAATATGATCTCGACTCGTCACCTGAGCGACGTGACTAAGGATAGAGCGATCCTCTTATTCGCCATTGTCACGGGCTTGAACATGGACATCGAAGTTGTTATACATGAGTCCATCATGAAGGCGATTAAGAGCAACATCTCTACAGGACTTCCACATCCATCCTTGATCACCCGGCTGTGCAAGAGGGCAGGTATCCATTGGGGGCTAGAAGAGATAGCTTTGCCGCCCATGCCAGTAATGAACTGTTAGATCATCTCACACTTTGATGTGTGAGACGGGGTAGCTTCTTATGTCAGAGGCAAAGGATTCAGGCCACCTATTGAGCCACCTCCTACAGCAGAGCCCGAGCCCTCGCAGCCACCAGACATAGGCCCAGCTTCACAGGGACTACTGGCAGAGATCATGGCATCCCTCACCCTGCTACATCAGAAATACGACGCCGATGCTCAGAGGCAGCAGAGGCACATTGCAGTAGTGGCCCAGAGGCAGGACATAGCGATGCAGTATCAGGCTGAGTTGGTCAACACGATACAGAGCATATACACCATGTATAGTGGCGAGGATGCTGAGTTCACGCCATTTCAGTTCCCAGAACCTCCTGTCTTCCCACCATACCCTACACCATCACCGCCCGCCGAAGTTGACGAGGACGATGCTGCTGTCGAGTGACCAGACTTCAGGGAAGCCCTCTTGTTTAGATTGATATATGTTTAGCAATGAGGGCATTGCTCACCTTAAGTTTGGGGGTGTTATGGTTTATTATCTATTTTATTTCTGTCTATTGCCATGCTAGGTTGCTATTTTAGTACTTTGCTTATGTTTTTATCAGGATTGTAGTGCAGTCGTTTTGAACTGTAGTATTATGTTTTGGGTTTATTATTATGGATGCCATGAACAGTTTTTGGTTATTTATTAATGCTTTGATTATTATTGGCATGTTTGTGGTTTATAGCCATCTTTTTGGGGCTTTTACAGATTTATATGCTTGTGCCATGTTAATGGCTTTATTACCCTATTTTGAACTGCTATTATGCAAGGGTGGTATATTTATCACTAATTTTTGATTGTGGCTAATGACAAGCGCCAAGTAATTATGTCTATCTCTTAGAGTCGTGTCAAGCATGTATGAGCTAGGGGTTGTTCAATCGATAAGTTGAGACTGTTATTAATCCGTCCTTCTTAGCAAGCATCAACCAACTGTGTTTACTAGTTATTTTTCGAATGTAGTTCGCTCGTTTATTGCTTTGAGAGTTGTTCACTTTTATAAACTTTCATTTTTACAAGTTAATAAAAGACTTAGACGCTTATACAGTTTTGGATCTTGAATTCTGGCATGTTGACATATAAAAAAAATGTAATAAAAGAATAAAAAGGAAAGAAGATTGAATATCAAAAGTCTTGCGGTGGGTCGAGATGTAGCATGAAACGCACTCGTCCATAAACGCAGGACCGATGTGAGATGGAGCATAAAATGCACTTGCCAAATAATCTTTGAATTTCATAAAGTCTAATTTGGCTTATGTTGATTACGTGGCCTTTGCTGGTCGAGTTATTAGATTCATAAGGGTGTTCCACACCTAGTGCCTTAAAGTCATCTGGCTTGGGAGTCACTGATCAAAAGCTCATTAATGGGTAGTTCTGCACAGCCTAAGGTAATTAAGGACTGTCCGAGTCAGATTTTACTGTCTTCATGCTAGAGTCTTTTGATCCTTTCCTGCACTTGCGTCTTATTCTTAATGCTTGTTGAATGTTTAAGTTACGAAGTGTGCATATTGGTATTAACAATCGACTGTGCGAACTTATTGGAGCTATGATTAGTTAGGATGGTTGGTCTCCACACACACACATAGAATGGATCGAATACAGTCTTATGCTTGAAATTGAATGAACTCTTACTAATATCTGTGTTTGCCCTGTTCTTTGGGAGTAGCTATTTACGAGCTTAGAAGCCATGATACTAGTATGCAGTTATATTTTTCTTTCACGTGTGTTTTATTATTGTGAGTTTGTGTTAGATAGTTTGCTCGAGGACAAGCAAAGACTTAAGTTTGGGGGTATTTGATGAGTGGGATTTATACCCACGAATCGGATAATTTATGGCTTAAATAATTGCATGATCTTCACAGTTTTTATATAATTTTATATGTTTATAGCATTATTATGCTTAACCGACGTATTGCAGGGCTTTACAGAACGTTTCTAGCTTTTAGGGGACAAAACGGATAACTTACAGACACTGGCGCCGCAGCGCCAATGCCTAGTCTTAATCTCGCGCCGCGGCACCGCCTCTGGTCCTTGCTGATGTCATCCTGGCACTGCAGCGCCACAGTTCCTTTATGGACTCGCACTGCAGCGCGACCTTCTGTCTTTTGGTGCTAAAGTGGCGTCGCAGCGCCCCCATAAGCTCTATTTCCCGTGCCGTAGTGCGACCTACGGTGCCCAAGTAGAGAAGGCTTGCTTTTGACCTAGCAAAAGAAGAATATATATATATATATATATATATATCAATAGAGCCTCTACAAACCATATAGGCATACTGGGATATAATTGGATAGCTTAGGATAAATTAGAAAAGTATAGTTCTCTCTCCTCTTTTGTACTTTCTCTCTCTAGTTATTAGGTAATGTTTGTAAATATAGATTAGGTTGATTAGGGAAAAGTCTGGGATTTCCTTGGAGCAACAAGAGTAGTGAGCTACACGGATTGGAGAGCTTGAAAGGAGCGGAATGCTTGGAGACTGAAGAGCCTTGACAGAGTTTATTCTTATCCATTTATTTCCTCTGATTTTGTAATCCATAAATGTTGTCTTTATTGCTACTTATATTTTGTTCAATAGCTATGAACTAAGTATTGGTTCTAAGGTTATAATGGAACCCTTTGTTATTTAAATTGACTGTCTTATCTCTTTGGTTGGCACTATATGGTTTGGTTTAATATATTCATGCTTAATGATTCTCGCTAAGACATTAGTGATGATTTTGGTAATCTACATGATATTAAAAGAAGGATTATAGATTTACACCTAAATATATTGGCATGTGATTATGGGTTTCGACTGCATAAGTTGTGCTTAGAATAGACATATATCTGTGCGCCACGTATGACCTAATTGAGAACTTATGCTTAAATCCTTGTTAGGTTAATTCGCATAGACATGTGTAGGATTATCACCTAGCTTGGACGTTCTTTTCTGTTCTATTCCCTATCGGGTGGATCTGGAGAGGATATGTTTGTGTATACCTCGACAGAGGTGTACGAGCACCTGTGTGTTCTCGGCCGACAAACTGTCATGACCATTAAGACCAAAGAGAGAAGGGTAGGAAGTTTGATGAAGCATAGCACGCCAGGTGTTCGACAGAATGCCTGTGTGGGGTGAAGTTGTAACCTTAGTTTGTAATTCCTTCGATTGCCATTCGTTATCCATTTACTTGCTTTGATAATTAGTTATAACTAGATTAACCACACTCCTATTAGTTTGCTGTTCGAATAAGACTTAAGCGATACAAAGTTGGTATTTGGTAAATATTAGTGATAGTTCCTTGTGGGTACGACACTTTCCTTATCACTGTATTAGTTGTTAGACCGCGTATACTTGCGCGTGTTTAGTGATCGATTTTCCGACCAATAAGTTTTTGCACGCAAACCCGTTCGCAACGTACGGAACCTCTGCAATACGAGAACGAAATTGAAAGAAATTGTCGTCGTAGGTGGCGAAAGGTTTGTAAAGAAGTACAGAATCAAGGGGCAATGGCAGCGAAGCAACAAAAATCCCTTTAGGATTATGCTATGCTAAAAATGGATGGGATCAAGTCAAGCATTCAACGACCACCAATTATTGCTATAACTTTTGAGATTAAACTGGGAACCATTCAAATGATCCAAAATCTAGTACAATTTGGGGGCTTGGCGAATAATGATCCGAAATGAGCATCTAGCAAGTTTTCTGAAGATATACGACACTTTTAAATACAATGGAGTCTCCGAGGATGCAATTCAATAGCAGTTGTTTCCCTTCACTCTTAGAGATAAGATGAGAGGATGGTTACATTCACTTCCACTGGGGTCTATCACTACATGGGATGATTTAGCACAAAAGTTTTTGGCAAAGTTTTTCCCACCTGCTAAAACAGCGAAGTTGAGAAACGACATCACTATTTTTAGTCAACTAGATTCAGAGTCATTATATGAATCTTGGGAAAGATTTAAAGAGTTACTGAGAAAGTGTCCACTCCATGGACTTCCAAATTGGCTACTAGTATAGATATTTTAGAATGGGCTCATGAGTGGTACACGGACTAGTGTTGGCGTGGCATCTGGGGGAGCTTTTATGACAAAGAATTTTGATGAAGCATACAGTTTGCTAGAGGTGATGGTGGCTAACAACTACTAATGGTCGACTACTAGAATGACAAAACCAAATGTTGCTGGGATATTAGAGGTAGATGCGGTTACAGCATTGTCAGCCCAGATTGCAGCCCTAAGAAAGAAAATTGAACAGATGGGGAATCCGAATATGCAGAATGTGGCAATGGTATGTGAACTGTGTGCTGGTGGCCATGCAACTGAACAATGTGCAATCAATGTAGAATCAGTGCAATATATGGTCAATTACAACAGGCATGGTAATAGAAATCATAACACGTATAAACAGGGATTGAGGAGTCAACCTAATATTGTTTGGAGAGATAATCAGGGACAAAAATCTACTCAAAGACAGACTTAGCCACCCGAATTCCAAGCACAACCTCAATCACAACCAAGCCATCAATCAAGTTTCAAAGTGTTAGTGGCTAAATTCATGACACAGGTTGACATAAACATGAAGAGTCAGGCGTCTTCGATTCAAAATCTTGAGACTAAGATGGGACAATTAGCGAACGGGTTAAATAGTCGATCGCAATGAGCGTTGCCAAGCAATACCGAGGTTAATCCAAAGAATAATGGTAATGAGCAGTGCAAGGCAGTTACGCTTCGCAGTGGAAAAGATTTGGGAAAATTTGATCCTGAAATCGGTAGTTTAGGCCCGAATGAATCAGAAAAAGTGGAAGATGTTACAGAGGTGGAGAAGGAAACTGATGTCAGTCAGAAAGAGAGTGTAAGGGAGGAAAAATAGACAGTAGTTGTACCTCCAATTCCATACCCACAACATTTTCAGAAACAAAAGCTTGATAAGCAATTCTTAAAAATTTTAGAGGTATTCAAGAAATTACAGCTAAACATCCCATTCACAGATGCATTGGAATAAATGCCCAGCTATGCAAAGTTCATGAAGGATATTCTATCGACGAAGAAAAAGTTGGGTGACTTTAAGACAGAAACTTTAATGGAGGAGTGCAGTGCTATTCTGCAAAAGAAGCTACCACCAAAACTCAACGATTCAAGCAGTTTCACGATCCCCTGCACCATTGGAAATCAGTTGTTCAGTCGATGCATATGTGATTTGGGGGTAAGTATAAATTTGATGCCTCTATCAGTTTATCAGCAACTTGGGTTGAAAGAGGCAATACCAACAAATGTGACAATATAGCTTGTGGATCGTTCTTTGACTTATCCAAGGGGTATTGTGGAAGACGTGCTTGTGAAAGTTGATAAATTTATCTTCCCAATGGATTTTATTATGGTAGGCTTTGAAGAGGATCGTGATATCCCTATCATCTTGGGATAACCATTCTTGGCCACTGGTAGAACTCTTATTGATGTTTAGAAAGGTGAACTCACTATGCGAGTTCAAGACCAAGAAGTAACATTCAAAGTTTTCAAAGCCATGAAGTTCCCGTCAGATATGGAAGAAGTCTCGCGATTTGATTTAGTGGAAGAAGCACTTGAGGATGGATTGTTGGAAATACAGGGTTCTGATCCGTTAGAAAGTTCACTGATATTTGACACGAATTCAGAAGATCCAGAAATATTGGAATATTTGCAAGTCTTAGATGCGACTCCACGGGTGTATAAATTCAAGTTACCATTGGAACCCTTGGAGAGACTTGCAAATTTGGAGGTCCGTGTGGAAACATCTTTGGAAGAACCACCAACATTAGAGGTTAAACCATTACCCAATCATCTTAGGTACGCTTATTTATGTAATTCAACTACTTTAACTGTTATTATTTCTGTTACACTTAACAAATTTTAGGAAAGTAAGCTATTACGGATTCTTCAGGAGTACAAATTCGCAATTGGATGGAGTATTATGGATATCAAGGGAATTAACCCTTCTTTTTGTATGCACAAGATTCTCATAGAAGATGAAGCCAAACCAAGTGTGGAACAACAACGGAGACTAAATCCGATCATGACAGAGGTGGTTAAGAAGGAGATAATCAAGTGGCTCGATGCAGGAATCATCTACTCTATTTCAGACAGCTCATGAGTAAGCTCAGTACAATGTGTTCCTAAAAAGAGTGGTATAACTGTGGTGACCAATGAAAATAATGAGTTGATCCTGACTAGAACAGTGACCAGCTGGCGGGTATGCATGGACTAGATGAAGTTGAACAAAGCCACTTGCAAGGATCACTTCCCACTACCATTCATTGATCAGATGCTCGATCGCTTGGCATGCCATGCATACTATTATCTCTTAGATGGGTACTCTAGGGCATAATCAAATCATCATTGCACCGGAAGATCAGAAAAAGACTACATTCAAGTGCCCATACAGAACCTTTGCTTTTCGAAGAATGTCATTTGGGTTTTGTAATGCACCGGCAACCTTTCAACGGTGTATGATGGCAATTTTTTCAGACATGGTGGAGTGCAACGTAGAAGTATTCATGGATGATTTTTTAGTATTCGGGGACTCGTTCGACCTATGTTTGGATAATTTGGTATTGGTGCTACAAAGGTGTGTGGAGACGAACCTAGTGCTGAATTGGAAAAAATGCCACTTCACAGTCCAAGAGGGAATCATACTAGGACACCAAATATCACAAAAAGGAATTGAAGTTGACAAAGAAAAGATAGAGAAAATTGAGAACCTGAGCTTGAAATTCTTGTTAATTTCAGTTCACATAGAGATATAATGGGTTGATTAGCTAGGGTGTTCTTTCTAATTCTAACTTTTATTGGATTTAGGAGGATTTGTTTATATGTTCATTGAAAGATGATTATAAATATAAATTAGTTCTTGATCATCAATCCATGTTAACTGATTTAATTCAACATAAAATATTAACATTAAGGTGAATCATCAAGGGAAGTTGCGATCCTAAGCCTTTTTAATCTGACTTTCAATTCTTGGTAGTTAAGATTAATTATTTAATTCACTTAGTTTTCATAAATTCACCACAATTATTGACTTGTTTAATAAAATTGGTTTAATATAAAGTTAGTAGGTGATAATTATTTCATACATTCTCTGTGGGAAACGATACTCTATTTGCTACTTTACTGCTATTCGATTGCGTATACTTGCATGTTTTGCTAGTACGTATTTAGGCAAACAAGTTTTTAGTTCAACTCTGTGGTCTTTGTTACTCGAATAAGTGTAAGGACCCGAATTTTCAAGAATCAGTATTAATAAGAATTCAATGAATAAAATTCTTAAAGCATGAGATAGATTCGAATATGAACATATATATTTATGATATGAGGTTTGTAGTATTGAATTACATAGGGTGATATGAACTATGTAATACGTGATTCTTAGTGTTTAATAAATATATATCATTATTATATATTTATGGAGATGAATTAGTAAAGGAGATGGATAATATTTATCTATCGTTATTAAATGATTAATAGAATTATTTATCATGGTAAGATGATGACATTAAATATTTTGATAGTCACCATTTTTCTGGAGTATATGTACGTTGTTAGAGAGAGAAAGGAAATCAATATATATCGTTAAATATGTATTGGTTAAAGAATTATTAATTAATTGAATACACAACGAGAAGTGTAGATATATATATCTTGAATTATGTGGATTGGTGGAAAGAGAAATAATTATTACATATTTCTAATAAAGATTATTAAAATAATTTTTTGTATTGATTTATTTTAATAAACAGGGGGAAGTGTTATTTTAAATAATAATAATAATACATTGTATGTCTTTGACTGAGGTATTATGAATGAGGGTAAATATATCGAAACATATTTGCTATGTGTAATATACTAATAGGAAATAAACTTATGGTCTATTTTTTATATAAAAAGTTGTACATGTGTCGTACATGTAACTATTTTAACAATGCTTAGATATTATATTTAAATAATTTTAGGATTAATGCCTCTATTAGAAATGATTTAATATAATAATATTTATTATATCATGTTTTAAAGGAATGATTAACGAGGTTAATTAATATTATTATGAGAATTATTGCTATGTGTAAGTATACATGTTATGTGAGTTAGAGCCTATGCGTATAATTTCCAGGATTAATCAAAAGGGGGTCACTAATGGATTGTTAAATTAGTGGACCAACCCTAAGATTTTATATCAGGGTATTAGTAGAAGCATTAGTATTTAAATATTCAATTTACTTGAATATAGTGTAGAGGTTTAAACGTGATTGATTAATTAATATTTTGGATAATTAATCTATAACGTATGAATTTATTATTGTTGAAAATAATAAAACATAAGCGTGTAAAGGATTAATTGTGATTACAAAGGGTTGGCGATTAGCAAGTAATTAATTGATAATATGTCAATTAACTATTATTGTGAATTAATAATATGTTAATGAGCAAAGGATTAATAAATATAATGAGATTATATTTACTCGATTAATTGTTTTGAATAAGTATGCGATATATTAAACCTTTAATATATGGTAGTTATCTATATTATGCAATGTGACGCGTTGATATGGCTATATATTATATATAGACTATATAGTAAGATTAATTTCATTAGGGAGTTACATAATATTGTTACTTATGTAACATGATGTGTGTGGGTAGACTTTAATATATATCCTATTACCTTATATTAATATCAATAAACATTGTTAATTGATAATGATTCAATAAGTTATTATAATTATTATAATAACAGTTACAATAATAAGTAATAATAATGCCCAATTGAATTATATTCGGTGTTAATAAAATGTACATGGATTATATGTGATATATCTATGTGTACCCCTACTTGATAAATTATAATTGAAAATTTCAATTGTAATTCATTTATAACCTATGTGTTTATGAAATGAAATGTGATGTAGCCTTAATAAGCATGATATATATATATATATATATATATATATATATATATATTACATTAGTATAGTGTATTTCATTTGCAAGTTGCTGAGTTAATTCTTGTCCCGAATTGAGAGTCAACTCTCATTGCTCCTCACGTGTATAAGAAAAGCCTATACTAAGTCTAGTCTTCTCTCAAATTCATCAAAGTATAGCCAATGATTTCAAAGGGAAGTGGGCAAAATAGTGTTCTTCAACTACTCCTTGTTAACCATCAAACTCTTGTTCAATCCGTTGGTTTGAATTGATGGAGAAAACCATTGTCTGTGTCAAGCTTGGTCTATAAATAAGGCTCTCCTCTTTCTATTTTCTAAATTGCCGAGATTCTAAGTTGAGCTTGTATAAGTTTTCTGAGAATAAGAGTGAGTATACTGATATTTAAGGAGAGTGGTATAGCATCAAGCAATCACAGAGGTATAACTCCCTCACCTTGTTCTTCATTGTTTTGAAATACTAAGTTCTTGAGTTCTAATTTCTAAGAATACTAGAATTCTTCAATTGCTAGTTAACTGATGAAAAGTTGATGTGGCATTGTGTTATATGAGTGTTAAGTAAAGTTATAAGCATGATAGAATTTCCTTATGGCTGGTACAGAATCAAATTTGCTGTAGAAATTTTTGAAATGGGATTACAGTACTGCCGATGCAGTCTGCTCTATTTCTGGCAATCCACCTGTGCAGCTGCGCCAGTTTTGTACTGGCTAGCGGCGCAGCTGCGCCAGGACCAGTTCATAGTTTACTGTTTCTGTTACACAACCTGCTATGTGCAAATATATGATACCCCATTAGGCAAGCATAAGAGCATGAGTAACATACATAAATGAGTATATTCATGTAGTATGAGCATGTGTAGCCATGTTAGCATACCCTATTGATGAACAACTTCATAGTTTATAAGTGAACTTAGAATGATTAAAAAAAATGAACCTTTTCATGGACGTAGCATGTGAACATTCTGATTTTATGAACATGATAGTATGGTTTATATTGACATGAAATGCATGTTTAAAGTGTTGAACACACTAGCATACATGATTGATAGATTCAAGAGGTTTTCAAGAAAAACTTAAAGACCTTTGAAGTGAACTTGACCAAGACTTATGTCTTGTAATTTCTGACCATTTGAGTATGTGTAAATGACTTAGACATGCATGAAATCAGGTTTAACATGTATGAATAAGTACCTTGACATAGCATGAACATTCTTGACTTTGTTAGTGTGCGATTTCTAAAGAATGTTATAAGTTTTTAAAATGAGCCTTGACACATACTATTGATGCTTATGTTCTGACTTTTTGAGCATGATTGCATGGTCTAGATAGAAAAGAAATGTAAATTTAAAAGTGTTAAGTTTACCCTAGCATTTATGGTTTAAGTCTTAATGGTTTTAAAAGAAAGATTCAGACTTTTAGCAAACTAAGTTGCATGATCATAGTGTATTAGTGTTCTAATATGTTTGAGCATACATGCTAGTGCTTTTAAATATCATGTATGTTCACACATCTTACTAGACACTATGAAAGTTAGTTAAGCATGAATTAGATATGTTTTAAAGCGATTATCGATGCTAGTTGTGCGTATATGGTAAAGGTATTTGTGAGCATACGTCTTAACATTAGTATGGCACCACACATATATACGTGATGAACATAGTAGCATGTTTACATTATTACTTCTGAGTTAAAAACAGAATCTTAATGATGTTTAAGTGTTGATTTGTACAATGGTTATATAAAACTCGGAGACTATAATTTCGTTAAGGTTTGAGAAACGTATGAATAATAAGGATCATATAAGTTCTAAATATATGTCGAATACATTTAGTTAAGTGTGTGATACATGTATATGAAGGATGATAGTAAGTATGTATGGTTAAGGTATACCTATACGTACATGGTTATTCTAAGAATACGATGAGGTCGTAAAACGAAGGTTCTAAGAACCAAGTTAGACAACAATATAATCAATTGTTATTATATAGAGAATGTATAGATGCGTATAACTGATATGTATGAATCCATAATTTTTTTGATTGTGTAGGAATACATAAAGCGCAAATACCTTTAAGTAGTTAAGTCGTAGTTGTTAAACTACACATCAGGCAACTCTTTCAGTTCTTATTTGATATATGAATTCAATAACTGTTAGATGATTTATATTATGCCATGATATTGTTAACTTATATATGAACTGTATATGAGATATGTATGAGATTGAAAGTTGATCTGTGATAATATGCTTGTTATGTGAGAAATAACATGCATAGTAACTATTAATTATTTATGAATGCATGAACTGAGTATGAAATTATATGCTATGTGATGCATGAAAACTGTTAGAATTGCTGAGCTGTCGAGCTCACTCTTGCAAAATAACCACTTTTGCAGGTTAAGGACTCATGATAAAAGTTACGTGCTACGTGATAGAGTTCGAAGATTTCAGTTTATTTAAATATATGTTCTTGAACCATGTTTAAGTTCTAGAATATGTATGCGATAATAGATTACAATGTTTTATACATGTTTATATTGTAAAGTTGTGTTATGTAACACATAGGGGTTTCGAACTGTGATGTATACATTTACTCAGTAATTCAAACACAGTGAATCATATTTTATAATTGATTCAAGGTCTTGTAATTGGTTCAAGAGTATGAACTCAATGAAATATTTTATTCAAGGAGATAGAAAAGTTTTAGTTATTCCTCATTTTTGTAACATCAACTGTGATGTATAGACATAGATGGTATACGATCGAGATTTGAAAACTTATAAAAGGTTTAGGGTCATCATGCAAGATCTTGGATATGAATAGAAATTATATTTTTATATTGTAATAAGTGAAATTTATTCATTAAGTTTTGAATAAAAGATGTATAGTTCCGCGATAGATGTATCGTGGCGGACCGGATCCGAGGTGTTTGAGAGACCCGAATTTGGGGTCGTCATAATAAGTACGCCCTCAGAAGTGTCTCTACACTTAGCGCCCTAAAGCCATCTGGTTTGGGAGTCGTTGGTTGAAAGTTCGCTAAAAGGGTAGCTCTGAAAAGCCTAAGAGGGTTGAACATCGCACAAGTCAGAGCAAAAATATAATACACAATTGACTTATTTAATTCTGTGGCCATTGTACTTGAGTTATTAGATCTGTAGGGGTGTCTCAAAACCTAATGCCCTAAAATCAACTGGTTTGGGAGTCATTGGTCGAAAGCTTGATACATGAGTGACAGTTGAAAAGACTAAAAGAATTAGACATTGCAAAGTCGATCTTGCTTAGCAGGGATAGTAAGAATAAAACCTTATAGACCCTTTAACTTGATAAACATGTGAATTTGGCTTGCATTGTTGTGTTTACAGATATAATTGCACTGAATGACGAATTTTGCTGCCTAAGAAGTAATTTATGAATCTCAGTTTGATCTTTAGTCAGTTAAAGCTAGTTATGGATCACACACGCACTACACGGGTAATGGTGGGTTTGATTACAGAAGTGATTTGGTTGAATGGTTTGCACTGATTGGATGTTTTGTAAGTTCATTGAGATTATCTCTAAAGCATAACTGGTGAAGTTCATACCGATTTGTTGCCAGATTGTTGTGTTAGTAAAGTATAAGTTACATTTACATCATGTTTGGCTTTGTTTTGCACTGTGCTATTTTATTTTGCTCGAGGACTAGTAATAGTTTAAGTTTGGGGGTATTTGATGAGTGGGTTTTATACCCATGAATCGAGGATGTTTGAGCTTAAATTGTTGTTAGTTTTTAAGTGTTTGTGTTCATTTCAAGCATTTATCATTTTGTTTTGTAGGAACCATGGTTTGGAATGAAAAACTGGATCTTTTGAATGGATATTAGCTGCGCAAAGTTAGCGATCAGATTTTCTAGAGCAAGGGCGCAACGACGGCAGATATAAAGGAGAACAGGGTGCGGCCGCGCGATCAGAACAAGGATTCCAGAGTTAGCATGAGGCGCGATAGTGCCTGAAAAGATGAAGGCCAAGGAGCGACAGAGCATTTTATCTAGGGAATTGATGTTTGTAAGTTACACACGGCGCGACAACGCTCTTTATAATTCAAATCCTGGCGCGGCCGCGCCAGGTCGGGTCAACATGTGGTCAAAGTCAATTATTTGGCAGTTTTGGAAGGAAATCAGCAGGAGGATTGTTTTAGTAATTCTTTTGGGAGTTGGATTTGGGAAGGAAATATAAATAGAGAGACTTTTATTGATTAAAGGTATCTTAGAAAAAAACTAATTTTTGGAGAAGAACAAGAAGGCTTGAAGCAAGATTTCATCAAGAAGGAAGAGCAACATTGGAAAGCCAGTCAGAGTCGGTGATTCTGCACAAGTGTTTTTCCTTACTTTATCATCATCTTTAATTTTTAATTTCTAAATGATGATTAATTTATGGATGGTAATTTTTAATTCAGTTATGAACTAAACTTTTATTTAGGATTGCAATGGAACTTGATGAGTAACTTAAATTAATATATTTTCTTGAGAATTATTATTGGTTAATATTGGATTGATTATTATATCTTGTGCTTTATTATTTAATTGCTTGGACAGTAATTAGTGTGATAATTCATATGAAATTGATAAATGGAATATGGGTTTGGATCTGGATATAATAGCATAAGATTATGATTTCTGTATATGTTGGAACTTATAATTTGTGTATAGGATAGAAATATACCTAAGTGCCTTATGTGATCTCATTGAAAAACTGAGCTTGAAATTCTTGTTAATTCTAGTTCACACAGAGGTATAGTGGGATGATTAGCTAGGGTGTTCTTTCTAATTTTAATTTTTATTGAATTTAGGAGGATTTGTTTATAAGTTCATTGAAAGATGCTTATAAATATTAATGAGTTCTTGATCATCAATACATGTTAACTGATTTAATTCAACATGAAATATTGACATTAAGGTGAATCATCAAGGAAAGTTACGATCCTAAGCCTTTTTAATCTGACTCTTAATTCTTGGTAGTTAAGTTTAATTAGTAAATCCACTTAGTTTTCATAAATTCACCACAATTATCAACTAGTTTAATAAAATTGGTTTAATATAAAGTTAGTAGGTGATAGTTATTTCATACAATTCTCTACGGGAAACGATACTCTATTTGCTACTTTACTGCTATTCGATCGTGTATACTTGCGTGTTTTGCTAGTACGTATTTAGGCAAACATTACACCCAGTATACTAGCAATTATAGCAAAACACACCCAACTCTTGTGTACTAAACCAATACCAACCAAATTAGCTAGACAAAAGCACTAAATCACAATTTCAGAGTAACCACTAACCATTTGCAAAATCAAATGACTAATTTATATGCTAAAGTACCTTGCCCAGTGTGGAACTTTGACTTCCTGTGTTGAATTTGAATTGGGAGGTAGAAATATGGAGCCCTGGTATCCAAGTTACCCGATTTAGGAAGGTGAGAAACCCTTTGTCGACGTTGGAAAATTTAAGAAATCCTGCGGATCGGTTTGTAACCCGGGTTTCCTTAAATCGATCTTCCTAAGTTCTCTCTACCCTTATTCTTTTTATTGCGAAAAAGGTTTTGAAGGGTTTTTTAGGAAAGAGGCCAACATGTGTTTATGTCGACGATTTGATTTGATTAATAGAGTCGCCAGTTGGTAGTTTTGGAAATGGTTGTACCAACTCAACCAAATTTGATTTGAAAGAGGCCCAATTTGCTGGACACTGTCGAAACTTGATCTTTGAAATCGGAGTTTTGAGTTCGGGGGCTTGGTTAAGTGTGGGGAAGGTGTTAGGCACCCCACGACTCCCGTGTAAACACGGTACCACAATCGTTTCAATATTTCCCTTAAAACTGGAATGCGTGAGTGAATGCTGTTTTGAAAATTGGGCCTTTAGATTGATTGAAAGCATTGACAGGCTTCGTTGAGCCTATATACAAAGGGTTTGATTTGATTTAAAAATCAGTCTTTGATTTGATTTGCAAAAAACATTTAATTTGATTTGCAAAAGCTTTTGAATTGAATTGACAGTGATGTTTTGAAAGCTGTTTATCAAACCCCTACGCTGACATAAGAATTGAAACACATCGCCACTTTTAATTTTATCTTTATACCCTTAAGGCTGCGAAGCATCCTCAACCATAGAAATATACAAATGTCGGTCTCCTCATGGGTATGAAAACCATTGGAGGGACACTGACACGACAATCTATATTTTCACTATGTTAAGACCTTAAATCTGGATAACCGTTTTAAGGTGTGTGTGGATGTACATTTTATAGAAAAACTGGCAGGGTACATCTATAAACTGGAGTTTGTCCATCATGGGAATCAGATCCCGATTGATTTGACCGTGAATCCCACGATTCCTAGGCTCATATATGAGTAGCCCATAAACCTGCATAGTTCAAATTTGTACAAAATAGATAAATATCCCAAAATAGCCAGAACCGATGATTCATTCAGTAAATCTCGGTCCGTACGACTGAAGCGTCTCGTTCCCACTAGATAGCAATCTAAGGGACGCGAGGTTGCTTTCAAAGCTGAAACTATAAAAATAACTAGATTTAAAGAAATATCAGCCATTATAGATTCCAGGTTCTGTCGGGACCTGTTTAAACTGTTGAAAGCTAGAATTGGAGAGATTTGGATAAATCTAGTCCGCCCGCAGATATATTAGTGCAGATTCATGTACAAATGAATGTAAAATGCAGCAGTTGAATAAGTTGAGTTAAGCAATATATATATATATATATATATATATAATTATATATAAAAGCTGTAAAAGGGCGATAGATTTTCACTCGCAAGCTGAAATATATATATATATATATATATATATATATATATATTTATTTATAAAAAAACTATAAATAGCCACAAAATAATCCAGGCTGTGACAAAAATGGAATATATATATATCTATAAAAATAGTAAAAAGGGCGATGGGTTTTCACGCCTGGGCCCGTACTGGAATTGAAATTGACAGAAAAATAGTCACCTAGTGACTGGGGAGAGCACGCAGTATGGGGAGCAGTAAAATGGCCACGAAATAATCCAGGCCGACTGAAAATATATAAATATATATATATATATATATATATATATATTGACAGAAATGTAGTCAACCAGGACTAGTGTGAGAACCAGTGATGCATAAATATATATTAAAGCGATAAACTACCTCGAATTTGACATCCGGGCTTGACAAAATTGAAATGTTAGTTCATTTGTAGTTAAATATATACAAAAAAGGGCCAAACTCGAACTAGGAAGATAACCCAGTCCGACGAAGTTGCCAGAATGTGCCTGCAAGTGCAGTGGAGATGTTAAAGCTGACGGATCGTCAATCCGAGTTGTAAAAATGCTAAAAACGGAGTTTATGTACAAAAATGTATCAAGTTTTGACAAAAACGGCCACGGAACTAAGTTCCGGGCATATTTAGAAAGTGAAATTTCATGTGCAAGTGTAAAACAGTGCAAAGTAGTAATAGCAACTTGCTGATCGTAAAAATACTTACAATAGCCTTCAAAAAGGGCTTTTTGCCACTTAGTGGGCTTTAAATGACCAAATCTACCGGTGGTTGTTTGATATGTGGTAGTATATGGGTTTGTCTATGTGTTGGAGTAAAAATATTTGGGTTTAGAAGTGGTGTAAAAGTTAGAAAATCAGGCGGGTAGAGCTTCGCTGCGTTTTAGAATTCTTGAAAATGAATGGGGGGCACATTTATTTATAGGCCAGGGAGCCTCCACTCTACCTGAGGAAGCCACAGGTAGAGGTGCGAATCCCTTAGGTGTGGCCCAAGTGCCTGGTTTGGTCGTCTCGAAGTGCGTGCATGCCTAGCAACGCGATGTTAGGTTCGAAACTTTATAACTTTTGATCAGAGCGTCCGTTTGGGGCGTGCTATAGCATTCCGAAAAGTCCTCGATGAGAGTGTCACAATGAAATTGGATTTAACCCTTTTTAAGTCCCCAAAGATGGGTTCATAACCTGGTCTTCATTTCCCCACAGTTTACCCGTCGAGCCGTCTGACGCTCTTTTCACCTGGGATCACCGTTGTGGTTCTTTCTGACCTTGGTGGCATCAATTCATCTTGAGTTTGACTGAATCAGATGAGAGTTGGTAAAATAACCATTTTTCCCCTCCCGAGGTTGCCCTTGGTGTAGGCATGGCCTCTGGTTGACTTCCAGGAGCTGTTTCCAAGACTTGGATCCAATTCGAGTCTGTTTGTCCCCAATGTTGCCTCTGTGGCTGACGTGGTCATTCCAAGTTTTCTTCTGGAAGTGTTGTGGTGCTTCAGGTTCATGTCCGAAGTAGACTTGACTTCCCAGATTGATGCCGGGGCTGAGCTGTACTTCCCAGGTTGCTGTCGGGGCTAATTTTTACATCCCGGGTTGCTGCCGAGGCTTCTTTGACATCCTGATATGGTTGATCGATGCTGTGGTTGTCCCAATATCGATGACTGGGTTAGAGCTGATGTCCCAATATTGAGATCGGGGATGATCTGACTCTCCTATTGACGATCGGAGTTGGATTGACGGTCAGATTGACGATAGTTGGTTGGAGTACCGATATTAGTGATCGAATTTGACTGGAATTGACCAAAATTGGGGATCAGATTTAGGCTGAAGGACCGACATTGGTGGCCAAATTTAGATTGGATGTCTGGTGTCGGGACCGAGGTTGGCTTGATTGACGGTTCTGCCCTCTTACAGTGTTAGCATTGGGCAAAGAAAATTTTGAGTGTCTACAGATGCCACTCTTTGTCATGTTTATGTAATGTAATTGAATAAATAGGATAAAGATTGCTAGACACTTGAAATATGACAAGATATTAATGATGCAAATCGCAATGCAAAAAATGTTAACATGTTTTCGCAAATCGCATCTTGTATCGCAAATCGCATATCGCATCGCAAATCGCATCGTATCGCAAATCACATCGCATCGCTTAGCATCGTAAATCGCATATTGCATCGCAAATTACATCTCATCATATTACCTTTATCGGTACCTGTGTTGGGGCTGATCTCAACGGTTGACTTTCATCAGTGCTGATGATGTCTTTGCTGGTGTTGAATCCAACGGTCTAATTTCCATTGGTGTTGCTGATGCTTATTTGATGAAGTTAAACTGAAATGTTTCCCATATTTCTGCTGGGGATGTTATTCTTTATGATAGCCTTTGTTATTTTCTTGGTTTTATGACCAATGGTTTCCCCAAGCTGTTAATACTATCAGGGGGCAGATTTTCTCTTGGCTGGTGCCATTCTACATTTTTGAAGGCTCCTCTGATGGGGATATATCTCTTTTGCCGAGTTACCTCAGTGGGTGCTCCCGATCCCTATCCTGGTGATAACTTGCACCGGTAGTTTGCAATAGTGCCTACCCTGATGGTAGGGATAATGGTTGATCACTGGACTGTCCCGATGCCTACTCGAACGGTAGCAGACTTTTCCATCGAGTTTATGTGTTTAATGTTTATGCATATTTAACTCTAATGGGTATGCATGCCTAACTTTTTAATGGAGATGTGCGCTGATGTAGCGCTTATTGCACATGTGCAGACCTGATATGATATGATGATCTTAATTTGTCCTAGGTTGATGCATATTCTTAATTGAATTAATGTAAAACCATACCTCACCCTTTCTAAGGTGATTTGGAGTTTCTTTTCTGGCACTGATTTTGATAGGCTTATCAGCTCTAACTCCCGTATGGCTCCTTTTGTCATTCGCAGAGCAAATTTGGATGTTCCCCTTTCATATGTTGTCTCTGGTGGGGATGGATCAGAGTTGATCTGACGGCCTGATTAGAGATCGGGGTTGATATAATTTGATTTATCTATATTGGGAACCGAATTTGGGTTAAAGGACCGATATTGGGGATCGAATTTGATATTCTGTCTTTGTCCCTGGATCATTCCCCGATGCGTTGCTGGGGTTGTGCCAACGGCTGATCATTGAGTGTGAAAAGGGGCCAGCTCTTTACTTGCGACCCCACTGGTTTAGCTCTGGCTTGGCTGATGATCCGGGTGATGCTGACATCCTGGAGGATGTAGCCCGTTCTTTCATTGCCTAGTTTTGAACTTCAGTGTAGAGGCCTAGACTTGTGAGGGCTTAGCGCAAGTTGACATGTTTGATGATGCAGATTTCCTTCGCTAGATCTTTTTGCCATCAGGCATCTGTTCTTCCCGAGTTAAGGACTCTATTGAGGCTTTTTCACTTTTTTGTAGAGGGACAGCTGATGTCGCCTTGATTTTTTTTCAGGAACTTTCCCTTTTCTTTTGATGAGGAACTTGGTCCTGCCGTAGATCCTTTCCATTTCTTGTAATGGAAAAATGCCCCAGCTCTTTTGCAGGTTGTTACCGGGGTTCATAGAAAAAAACTCGCTTTGTTGACCATGTCCACGGTGAGCAATATCCTGCACATTCAGACAAACAACAATATGTGTTGACAGCTTGATGGCTCGGGCTGTCGGGATTAGTATGATCTTGTGAATGAGGCATTTGAAGTTGAAATTGAATGCTTGTATTGAATGAGCTCTTATCTTATCACTAAAGGTCTTGAAAGGGTATATGAAAGTGAATTTTTCCTAGGGAAATCCAATTTTTCACTTGACAAGTTATGAAATCGCAAGAAAATTTTTAGGCGTCTATGGTCATTTTTCATGGGTAGGATTAGATCACAAGACTTATCTCCCTTCATCAGAGACATCTCATCTTCGCTTTAGACACTGCTCTTCACAAGATTAAGATCATATGACATGTGCACTATGTGTGACGCAACCCTTAGCAGGGGTTTCTCTTCTATGACTCTAGATGATCTCATTTTTTCTTGAAAAATTTTCTGCTTTTCTCGCTTAACTTTGTCTCATTTTCTTAGGCTTTTCAGAGTTACCCATGTAATGAGTTTTGGACCAATGACTCCTAAACCAGACGGTTTTAGGGCACTAGGTGTTAAGACACCCCTTCGGGTTTACTGGCTCGAGTAACAAAGGCCACACTTCGAGATAAGTTAGGCGATCTATTCTTTTGATTTGCCTAAGCTGGTGCAAGATTTGTTTTCTTAGGCTCTAAGTCACCCATGTAGTGAATGTTGGGCTGGTGACTCCCAAACCAGACGACTTTAGGGCACCAAGTGTAGAGACACCCCTCGGGCTTAATTACTCGAGTAACCTAGGCCACGATTCGAATCTTCTTATGCTTTGATTTCTTATAATGCTCGTTTTCTTAGGAACTGAGTTACCCATATGACGAGCGTTGGGCCGGTGGCTCCCAAACCAGATGGCTTTAGGGAACCAAGTGTAGAGACACCCCTTGGGCTTAATTACTCGAGTAACCAAACCACGATTCGAGACATTAGGCTGGCTACTAATTTTCATCCCTGTCGTCATAGTTTCATACCCCACAACTAAGAATCAAGTCAATCGCAAAGTGCAGATATGCATATGAGGTCAAGTTTGCTCTAAAAAGCGCTTTGAACGAGGATGTCATGTCTAATTAAAAGGTTGAATAGTCTTAATTCTCTAATCGTTCTTGTGATTCTCGCTCCACGGATGCTTATTGGAATTAACCTAATTCATAACAAGTTAAGCAAAATTTTCATTTTTTTTCTGAGACTCTAATGCAAGACTTATGTATATTAACGCTAATGCATGGAAATTGAAAGCACTTAAAGAGATGAATGAGTCATACCTTATTCATGTATTATAATTTAGAAAAGATCAATGGATCATACCAGATCGCCAATGATGGAAGCTTGGATGATGATGGATCGTGCTGATGGTGCCGACTGGTGCATGTTGATTGGATGATTGATAAATGCCCTAGTATTGAATTGCATAATTTCTAAAATTGTTCCAGTCTTGTTGTAACGGTTCCCCACGTCAGGTTGTAGTTAACTTTTAACTTGCCCCAGTCTTGCTTGTCATCTGGGAGGATTGCTTGGTTGTATGTTTGATCGATGGGCTGATAAGATGCCGAGATCGCAAGAGTCTTTAATCGCATGAAGCCCCATGGTGAACATGTAGTGGATTTTGGCTTTAATGCTTCGATGCCCCAGTAATTGTTTTTGATTTGTAGGAGCAATTGGCTTTGATGACCTTTCCTTTGATTTGATGAAAGTTTCAGATTGAGGCTTCAGCTCTTCGAAGGTCCTTGCGGATGTTTATGCTTGATATATCGATGTGTTGTTGTTTTAACTTTGATGATTGGTGTCGAGATGCCTTCGGACTCCAATGAATTGGACTCAAGGGCTTGTGATGGTTGGTGGTTATGGCTTTGACCACGACTTTGGTTGGTGACCTACCGAGTGTCCTTGCCAAAACAGATCTGGCTATGGCAGATTTGATAGCTCGGATGACCTTCGAGAGAGATCAGGCCAGGGCATTGATGTTGACGGCCCATTCTAGTAGAGATCTGACTTCTTTTGATAGAGGTGAGACTCGAGCCACTCGGGAGGCTGCCTTTGCTGAGAGGGACGAGGCTATAGTGTGCAGATGGCAGTGGATGTTTTGGCTCGTATGGAGACCAAGGGTTAGGAGCTTGCAGCTGCTCCTCTATCTTCAGAGAGATGCCATGTTGGCACTGTTATCCCGCTTATCCACAGGTTCAGAGACTAGTTTTGATTTTCCTCAGCAAGGCCTGTTGACCAGGTGGTTTGATAGAATTTGGCTTTTATTTGTCTTTGGTGTCTTGGAACTGGTCTTTATTTTATTTATTTTTTCTTGAAGGTCCTGGGCTGAGGGAGATCAGGCCATTCGTAGTTCCTGGTTATTTAATTGAAGAGGTTTGCAAAGAGTTTATCTGGGGTTTGAATTTGGTTCGATGAGCTTTGGAATTTGATGCTGGGATTCTCAAGTTCTTTGGATTTTTGCTTGGTTTGACCGCACCATAGATGGTTGCCTACGTACTCCCGGGTTGAGGGAGATCAGGTCTTTTGTAGTTCACGCTTTTGGCTTGTAAGGTTCAACTTTTGATTTTTTTATTCTTTTTGATTCTTTTGATTTTTTTTGGTTTTTTGATTTTGTATGCATGGAAAATAAAAGGCATAATGCTAAGAAAAGGATAACGTCCCAACATCCTCTGGATCTCACAATTTCCTCTGGATCTATGTCCTTCTGGCTAGCTGAGGCCTGATAGTCCAGTCGACAGTGGTTATGTTGCCTTCGAGGCTTGTGATAGAGGTTCCTTCTTGGCTCTGAATATCTTCAATCCCTGCCATAAATTGATCGCCTCTTGAATCAGTATATCCCTTAAGGAGGCTCAAACTGGACTAGTTGCAGAAAGGGATGAACTCTATGTTCCTAGATGGGTTGGCTTCTTCCTTGAGAATTTTGCCACCTTTTTCTTCGTCTGCTCCTTCACCTTTCTCATAGTGTTGAGAGGATTTGAGTATGAAATTCCCCTCGCACTGATGTTGTATCTCTTGCAAGGAACTTTCTTTTTGGGCTTTTTCCATACGGGGAAGGATCAGTATCTCCTCCTCATCTTCCAGAAGGATAAGGTCAGTCATGTAGTTGTTGGCTTTGGGCAACAAGACATTTGATGATGGTGGATGATCTTCATTGGGAGATTCTTTTGTCTCCTTGGTCATTCCCAGTATTAGGATCGGTCCACCTTGTGTTTTGTCAGGATTGGTGCTCATACCCATCCCATCCTTTGAACTGCCCGTTTCAAGTGGACATGTTGAGTTCTTTATCTCCCTCTCGCCTTTTCTGGTCATGGGGAATTCTTTCTTCAGTTCTCCATTTTCAATGAGGTCCTGGATTTTGTGCTTTAGAGACCAGTATTCCTCAGTTGCATGTCAAAGTGAGTTAGAATGGTAAGCTCACCTCTTGTTGAGATCATATTGCCTTCCTTTGGGATCCATTGGTGGAGCGAACTCAGTGATCTTTTTCTGCGCAATCAACAGGGCTAAGACATTTTCTGATGAGTCCTCCAAAGGTGTGAATACCCTTCTTCGCCTACTCTCCCTGACTCTCGGTGCCATAGGATTTCGAGGGTTTGCTCGTGTTTGGAATGTTTCTTGATATTTCCTATTTGGGAGTTCGAATTCCTCCGGACGATCTTCCCTTTGGTGAGATCTTCGGGTAATTTTATCTTCGACCTTTCTCGTTCATTGAACATGCTTTGATCCTCTTCATTTAGCCGGCGGATCTTGGAGGGAGATATGCTTTTATTCTGAATAACTTCCTCTTTCTCTTGGCTTTGAATAAAAAGCTGCTTTGTACCCTGATGTTGGCGTACTACCAGATTAGCCAGCAGAGTTACTTGATGTTGGATCGCATCCAATTTTTGCATCACTGCCATACCCTCCTCAGAACATTCCGACTCTAGGACATTTATTCTGTTCCTTTGGGGTTATTCCTCCATCCTTCGGATGTATTTACGATTTGGATGCATTTCATCGCTTCTTGACTCGATCATGTTTACTTCCTCCGTGTCATGCGGCATCAGAAGGTTGGTGTTGACATTTGGATGGTCAGGTTGTTGGATCAAAAGATCACCAATTTCGATCAGGTTTTGGATTTTATGCTTTAAGGACCAACAATCTTGTGTATCGTGTCCTGGAGATCCTGAATGGTAAGCACATCTCTGGCTCGGATTATATCTTTTGCTTTTTGGATCCAGAGGTGGAGCCAGCTCGATAATCTTCTTGTGATCTTTAACATCACCAATATGTTTTCAAGGGAATTGCCTAGTGGATTAAACACCCGATTTTCCGTTCTTTGGAATTTTGTCTTCCGGTCCTGGTATTGATTGAACACAGTTTGTTGTGACGGCGGATTGCCTTCCCTCTTCCAAATGGGGGACTATGGTTAGATCTCCTAGACTGCCCCTATATAACAAGGGATACATCTTTGTCACCTTTCTTGGGTACCCTCACGGGATCACTCGCATAATTGCCAGACTGTATATCCTTGGCGACTATTTTCAAGGCTATGAGATCTTTGATCTTGCCTGCTTTCAGGCCCATCTCTGTCATTTTTCCATATCTGATCTTCTCTTAGAATGGCTTTCCTATTCCGGCTAGGATCCTCTCATAGTAAGGTGCCTCTTAGATGTCTATGAAAGTCATCACCATTTCAGCTTCGGTCATAGGCGGGCTGACTTGTGCTGCCAGACGTCTCCATCTTTGGGCATACTCTCGGAAAGACTCGTTGCTCTACTTTTAGACTTTGGTCAATTGATATCGATCCAGAGCCATCTGAGACTAGAAGCTGTATTGAGTTAGGAAGGCATGAGCTAGCTCTTCCCAATAGTGGATTTTTGCATTATCAAGTCGGGCATACCATGTCCTAGCCTCTCCAGTGAGACTCTTTTGGAAAAGCTGCATTTGGAGGCTTTCATCTTCAGCATAAGACCCTAGCTTGCCAATGTATACTTTCAAGTGCGTATAAGGATCGCCTGCCCCATTGTACTTTTCAAACTCTGCGACTTGGAATCTGTCAGGATATCTAGCCCCTGGGAATATGCAGAGATCTGAATAGGTAACACTTCCAAGGTTTCCTGTCCCTTTGATTACCTGGATGGTTTCTTCCATTTGTTGGACTTTCCTTCGGATATCGCCAGTTTCCTGATCTTCTCTGAGATTTGTGATTTCAGGGGTTTTGTTGGTTTTTTTACTGTATCGAGGTTCAGGGATCTGTATTTCACCCTTTTTGTCAGCACTTTGATTACCACCCTGTGAGGAGGGCTCTGTTTGATTGAATGTTGGCTGGCCCTGAGTGTTTTTGCTTTGTTCTCTTAGAAGGATAGCCAACTCTGCTATTTGATTCTTAAGTCCCTTAAACTCTTTTCGAGATACGGAACCCGACTCGCATTGGCTACTTTCAGCCATGTCGGTGGATTGGCTTTGTGCCTTTTCAGATTATGATCTAGTAGTGAGACCACTTTTTTCACCTACAACCAAAGCGTAGACGTGTCAGTTTCCTGAGGTAGGTAATGACTGGATGCATTTATGATGTGTGTGTGTGTGTGTTTTTTGTAAATTTATCCTGCAAAACCGAGGTTAGTTGTTTTGATGGCAGGATGACAGGATATCTGATAGGAAAGTAAATCTTTCATTATTGTCTTTTACATTGTGCTCCTCAGTAATTGGAGACTTGACATGGAATTGAAAGAGGAAGGCATAAAGAAGCATCCCGTCGGATTCGGTTGATCAGAAGCTGACCTATCCTAGGTTACTCTCGCGGCTTTTATTTCGGCATGAAGGTTCCCAGATCATCGCAATCTACTAGAAGGGAAGCTTATCCGACCGTTCAACTGGAGCGAATCTGGGTGGTGCATTTTTAGGAGGCAGCCCAGGAGACTTACTTATCATTGACCGGGTTAGCCTCCTGGTTGAGGGACTCACAGCATACATTCACATACATCGGCCTCACCGCTTATGCATGCAATGACAGTTCGTGCGAAGCACTAATATGGGTGCAAAGCACTAAAGCTTTTATTCTCATTCATTCAATGTAAAGTCATAGTATTCATGCATTCAATGAATGACGCAGCATTCACTCATCCATTGACTGTGGAGACGCAAGATTTCACGTATTCAATAGTTTTAAAAGGGAAATGTTTGAAAAGATTGAAAGCGGCCTAAGCCCTCTACTGTCCCCAGCAGAGTCGCCACCCGTCGACGTTGGAAAATTTAAGAACTCCCGCGGGTCGGTTCGTAACCCAGGTTTCCTCAAATTGATCTTCCTAAGTTCTCTCTACCCTTATAATTTTTATTGCGAAAAAGATTTTGAAGGGTTTTTTTAGGAAAAAGGCCAACATGTGTTTATGTCGACGATTTGATTTGATTAACAGAGTCGCCAATTGGTAGTTTTAAAAATAGTTATACCAACTCAACCGAATTTGATTTGAAAGAGGCCCAATTTGCTGGACACTGTCGAAACTTGATCTTTGAAATCGGAGTTTTGAGTTTGGGGGCTTGGTTAAGTGTGGGGAAGGTGTTAGGCACCCCACAACTCCCGTGTAAACACAGTACCACAATCTTTTCAATATTTCCCTTAAAATTGGAATGCGTGAGTGAATGCTGTTTTGAAAATTATGCCTTTATATTGATTGAAAGCTTTGACAGGCTTTGTTGAGCCTATATACGAAGGGTTTGATTTGATTTGAAAATCAGTCTTTGATTTGATTTGTAAAAACATTTAATTTGATTTGAAAAAGCTTTTGAATTGAATTGACAGTGATGTTTTGAAAGCTGTTTATCAAACCCTTACGCTGACATAGGAATTGAAACACATCACCACTTTCAATTTTATCTTTATAGCCTTAAGGCTGCATGCAAATGGTGATTTATAGAGCTGCGAAGCATCCTCGACCACAGAAACATACAAATGTCGGTCTCCTCATGGGTATGAAAACCATCGGAGGGACACTGACACTACAATCTATATTTTCACTATGTTTAGACCTTAAATCCAGGATAACCGTTTTAAGGTCTGTGTGCACGTGCATTTTACAGAAAAACTGGCAGGGTACATCTGTAAACTGGAGTTTGTCCATCATGGGAATCAGATCCCGATCTATTTGGTCGTGAATCCCACGATTCCTAGGCTCACAAATGAGTAGCCCATAAACCTGCACCGTTCAAATTTGTACAGAAATAGATAAATATCCCAAAATTGCCAGAACCGAGGATTCATTCAGTAAATCCCGGTCCGTACTGCTGAAGCGTCTTGTTCCCACTAGATAGCGATCTAAGGGACGCGAGGTTGCTTTCCAAGCTGAAACTATAAAAATAACTAGATTTAAAGAAATCTCAGCCATTATAGCTTTCAGGTTCTGTCGGAACCTGTTTAAACCATTAAAAGCTAGAATTGGCGAGATTTGGATAAATCTAGTCCGCCCGCAGATATATTAGTGCAGATTCGTGTACAAATGAATGTAAAATGCAGCAGTTGAATAAGTTGAGTTAAGCAATATATATATATATATATATATATATATAATTATATATAAAAGCTGTAAAAGGGCGATGGATTTTCACTCGCAAGCTCGGACTGGAATTGAAATATATATATATATATATATATATATATATATATATATATTTGTAAAAAAAACTATAAATTACCACGAAATAATCCAGGCTATGACAGAAATGAAATATATATATATATATATATCTATATCTATATATATATATATATATATAACAGTAAAAAGGGCGATGGGTTTTCACGCCTGGGCCCGTACTGGAATTGAAATTGACAGAAAAGTAGTCACCTAGTGACTGGGGAGAGCACCCAGTATGGGGAAGTGTGCAAAAGCAGGAAAATAGCCATGAAATAATCCAGGCCGACTGAAAATATATAAATATATATATATATATATATATATATATTGACAGAAATGTAGTCAACCAGGACTGATGTGAGAACCAATTATGGTGAAAGTCGCTTATATATGCATAAATATATATAAAAGTGGTAAACTACATCGGATTTGACATCCAGGCTTGACAGAATTGAATTGTTAGTACATTTGTAGTTAAATATATACAAAAGAGGGCCAAACCCGGACTAGGAAGATAACCCAGTCCGACGAAGTTGACAGAATGTGCGTGCAAGTGCAGTGGAGCTGTTAAAGCTGATGGATCGTTAATCCGAGTTGTAAAAATGCTAAAACCGAAGTTTATGTACAAAAATGTATCAATTTTTGATGAAAACGGCCACAGAACTAAGTTTCGGGCATATTTAGAAAGTGAAATTTCGTGTGCAAGTGTTAAACAGTGCAAAGTAGTAATAGCAACTTGCTGATCATAAAAATACTTACAATAGCCTTCAAAACGGGTTTTTTGCCACTTAGTGGGCTTCAAACGACCAAATCTACTGGTGGTTTTTTGATATGTGGTAGTATATGGGTTTGTCTACGTGTTGGAGTAAAAATATTTGGGTTTAGAAGAGGTGTAAAAGTCGGAAAACCAGACGGGCAGAGATTCGCTGCGTTTCGGAATTCTTAAAAATGAACGGGGGGGGGGGGGGGGCACATTTATTTATAGGCCAGGGAGCCTCCACTCTACCTGCGGCAGCCGTAGGTAGAGGTGCGGCTCCCCTAGGTGGGCCCACGTGCCCGGTTTGGTCATCTCGAAGTGCGTGCATGCCTAGCAACGCGATGTTAGGTTCGAAACTTCATAACTTTTGATCGGAGTGTCCGTTAGGGGCGTGCTATAGCATTCCGGAAAGCCCTCACTAAGAGTGTCACAATGACATTAGATTTATCCCTTTTTAAGTCCCTGAAGATGGGTTCATGACCGGGTGTTCATTTCCCCATAATTTACCCGTCGAGCCGTCTGACACTATTTTCATCCGGGATCACCATTGTGTTTCTTTCTGACATTGGTGGCATTAATTTGGCTTGAGTTTGACTGAATCGGATGAGAGTTGGTAAAATGACAATTTTTTCCCTCCCAGGGTTGCCCTCGGTGTCGGCATGGCCTCTGGTTGACTTCCGGGAGCTGTTTCCAAGACTTGGATCCCATTCGAGTCTGTTTGTCCCCAATGTTGCCTCTGTGGCTGACGTGGTCGTTCTAGGTTTTCTTTTGGAAGTGTTGTGGTGCTTCAGGTTCATGTCCGAAGTAGACCTGACTTCCCAGATTGATGCCGGGGCTGAGCTGTACTTCCCGGGTTGCTGTCGGGGCTAATTTTTACATCCCGGGTTGCTTTCGAGGCTGCTTTGACATCTTGATATGGTTGATTGATGTTGTGGTTGTCCCAATATCAATGATTGGGTTTGAGCTGATGTCCCAATATTGAGATCGGGAATGATCTGAGGCTCCGATTGACGATCGGAGTTGGATTGACGGTCAGATTGACGATCGGAGTTGGCTGGAGTACCGATATTGGTGATCGGATTTGACTGGAATTGATCGACATTGGGGATCAGATTTAGGCTGATGGACCGGCATTGGTGGCCAAATTTAGATTGGATATCTGGTATCGAGACCGAGGTTGGCTTGATTGACGGTTCTGCCCTCCTACATTGTTAGTATTGGGCATGGAAAATTTCAAGTGTCTACACCCTTGAATTCGATTCTAGAAGAGATTAGATGGTGGATAATGTAGAGATTGTGTGAGAGATGGCTAGGTAGAGGTTTTCGGAAATTAATATGACAGATATTAAAACAATTCCACGGGAACGACACCAAAAGTTTGTTTGCCTAAATACGTACTAGCAAAACACGCAAGTATACGCGATCGAATAACAGTAAAGTAGCAAATAAAGTATCGTTTCCCACAGAGAATGGTATGAAATAACTATATCTCCTAACTTTATATTAAACGAATTTTATTAAACAAATAGATAACTGATGTGAATTTAAGAAAAACTAAATAAATTAACTAATTAAAACTATCTACCAAGAATTGGATTCAGATTAAAAAGGCTTAGGATCACAACTTCCCTTGATGATTCACTTTAATTTCAATACTTTATGTCGAATTACATCAACTAACATGGATTGTTGATCAAGAACTCATTAGAATCTATAATCCTCTTTCAATGAACATATAGACAAATCCTCCAAAATCCAATAAAGATTAGAATTAGGAAGAATACCCTAGCTAATCAACGCACTATATCTCTATGTGAATTGGAATTCACAAGGATTTCAAACACAGGTTCTCAATTAGATCACATGAGGCATATAGGTATATTTCTATGCTATACACAAATTATAAACTGTTAGGTTTGTAAGATTCATGAACACAATCATATTGCATTATAATAGCGAAATCATGGTAAATCAAAGTTTTAAAATTTTACAAACCATATACCCGGATCATCCTTTATGCATAGTTATTAATTAAACAAAAAGATTAAGAATAAGATTCATACCCTTGAAGATTTTAGTTTCTTCAGGTACGAGTTCAACTCCAAATCTTTTTTGCGTTCTACTAGAATCCACCATGTTGATTCCTTCCTTTGATCAACGTTAGCCACCCAAGTGTTTGGCCCCTAGAGGTGATCCACCAAAGAAAAACAAGAATTTAAGAAAAAGGGTGTTTGACAAAACCTTAGTTTCTATCTCTATAAAAAGGTGCACTCTCCTAACTCTTTGACTGTAGTGTGTAACCTTGTTTCATAATAAGAGTTTCTTATTTATAGATGTAGGCAACTGTAATACCCCAACTTTTTTTAATAAAGATTTAATTTTCTTTATATATTATTTTGAAATAGTAGGGTGTTGATTTGATAAATGTGGTAAGTTATGGGTGGAATGTGCAAATTTTACAAAGTAAGCAAGTGGTTATAAAATATTCGTTGTGTCGGGGAATATTCGTTTGGTCGAGGAATATTCTTTTTGTCGGAGAATATTCGTACGACGGCGCAGTCATTGGTGGACCCCACAACGAAATGAATGTCGGATATAAAAAGCGACATAAGTAATTTTTTTTTATAAAAATAACGGTAAAACTGTTACTGTTAAACTGTTGAAATACCCGGTGATAAAAATACAGTAATACGCATTATTACACAGTAGGCACACGGTATTGCACAGTATTTTGAATTATTGGTTCTTACGTAAGAAGTCACTCATTCAATAATTGTTATAGTAATTACTGTTCAATATTTTATATTATTGATTCAATAATTGCTACAACTGCATAATATTTTATTGGTTCAATAATTGCTACGTTGATATTTTATATCAATAATTGCTACGTTGATATTTTATATTATTGATTCAATAATTGTCACAGTAACCACAGCACAATATTTCATATTATCAAATCAAGAATTCATATTATTTGAATATAATTAGATAGCATTATTGGCAATGTCTAAGAAGTTCTGTCTAGAAAAGGGGTTAGTTAATCTAATTGCGCGCCAGTAAGGAGAAATCCTTATCGGAAAGACTCCTCTTTCTTGGAATGATCTAGTTGTCATTACTGTGATTCTGTAATATTATTTGTGAATAATAATTAATTATTAATAAAATGATAAGTAAATATTTATTTAATTTTGAAATAAAGGAAAGAATTTTTAGTATGAGACATTTGTTGAAAGTTGGCATTTTATCTTCTCCGATAAAATATTTTTTCAAATATATTACTATAATACTACATTATAATAGTATAATGTGATAATATAATAATATAATTTTATAATTTAAATGATGACATTATTTTTATGGTATAAAAATAAAATGAGGTGGAAGAGGAAAAAAAAATAGAATTGGAATTCTTTTAATAATTATAAATATTTTAATATATTATATATATATATATATATATATATATATATATTATATAAACATGTGAGAATCGAATTTGGTGGAGGCTTTGTTGAAATCATCTTTAGTGTGCTAAGTCTTTATTTTCAAAGGTGGAGGCTTGAAAAATTCATCCGTGGGTATAAAAAGTCAAAATTGGTGTTCTGGCATTTTTCTATAAATAGGGTGTTTAGTTAGAAATAAAAATCACACAAGAATCAAAAAAAATTCTCTCTATAATATTGAGCGTATTTCTTGTGAGTATAAAGATAGTTTGAGTGTGGATTACGGTGCAAGATTTTTTTCAACAAAATATCCGATATTCCAGTCAGATCTAGTATTTTACTAAGGTAAAGGATATTATTTTTCTCGTAAATGATGTTATTTTCTTTCAATATTCATAAAGAATTTTATTTTCTTTCATATTCCATATTATGAAAGTGATAATATTTCATTTCATATTCTTAAATTTGAACTTACCACGGTAAGTAATGTTTCTATAATTCCTGAAATGCTTAAAAAAAATTTGAGTTTTGCGCTTCATCTAATATTATTTCACTGGAATATTGGTTTGAACTTTTTATGAACTTTTTATCTTTTTATGACGAGGTACTATTCACGAGAATTTTTTTTAATATTTTTTTATGTCCAAATTATCTATGATTGTATCCATGTTTTGATCTTCATTCTTGAATTTTACTCCACAATTGATTATTATGGAGTATTCTTGAATTTGGATAAACTAAATTACGAATCCCTAATCGTTGTCCTTTATCTTACTAGATTCGTTTTTTAAAATATTTTTCATCATCCTTAGTCTTAAATGATGATACAAATGAATATCTTTGGCCTATAATGCAAAGATGAATGATTACTTGATGAATATCTTTGGCCTGTAGTGCAAAGATGAAAGATTACCTGATGAATATCTTTGGCCCGTTGTACAAACATGGACAGGTGTTGAGATGAACATGACCACTGATGATACAAATGAATATCTTTGGCCCGTAGTGCAAAGATGAATATTTGATTTGAGATATATATTGATTGATGTTACAGGGATAAAATATTGATGATAGACTTTTAAATCATAGAAGATAGTAGACATCATTCTTTACGTAACTCTTCTAATGAATTGTTAATTTCGCTGCAGTTGTTGATCTAAAACTTGTTGTCCATAATATTTTATCTGATGTGTTGAAGACTAACGATAAATTATTTTTCATTATCTTAGTCATAATATTCTTTATTGGGCTAGTTGAGCTCACCCTTTTCTTCCATTGTTCTCTTCAAGAAATGAGAATATCGCGGGTACTAGTCGGGGAATGGAGTGATGGTCCAAGTTAGAACTGTAGAAGTCCCCACTATTTTTTTTATAAAATAGTCTGATAATAATTATAATGAGGACTTAGTTTGAGTGTTTATATTTTCTCCATGTCTGTATTGACACTCACAGTTGTGTGGTCGTATTTTGCACAACCGTTTGATATGAAAGATTGTATTTGGATTCTGTACCATGTATTTGGCGACTCAGAATGAGTTGAGTATTGAACCTATTTTGTGGGCGTCTCAGTTGGTATCAGAGCTTAGGGATATGATCTCTGACGGAGATCTGGGAATAGAACTAGGAGGGGAGAGACGAGTAAATCCTTCGCTAGTGTGTGTCCTACCTAAGCTTATTTGGTATTTAATTGGTCGGTTGAAACATAGGGTTAATATAAGATATGTTAATTTGTTTGATTAACCCTTATTTTGTGGCAGTATTTGAGAATGGCAGCAGAAAATCTAAACAATGGAGTGAATGAGACCGTTGAGACACCTTTAATCACCAACCAGGAGAACGTGCAACAGAAAGGCAATATTCCTCCTGTAAACGACACCACCGATCAAACGATGAACGATGGGATGTTTAGAAGCTTTTTGCAGTTCATGCAAAACCAGACGAGGGAGACTCGTGTTCATAATACAGGTGGAAATAATAACAACTCGCGGCTTGTCATTGCCAAGCAGTTCAAAGAGTTGGGACCACCAGAGTTTTAGGGAAAGCCAGATCCAATCAAGGCAGAGACGTGGGTTAAGCAAATTACCAAGATATTTGATGTCTTGGGATACACGGAACAGAAGGTTCCATTCGCCACGTTTATGTTCCGTGGAGAGGCAGATTACTGGTGGGAATCTGTGAAGTGTACCCAGCCTGCCGCACTCAAGATATCTTGGGAGGAGTTCTAGAAACTGTTCAATGACAAGTATTTTCTAGAAAGTATTCGTCATATGAAGGTGGTAGAGTTTATCAAACTGGAACAGAGCAATATGACTGTGTCCCAGTACGAAGCTAAGTTCGCGGAGTTATCCCGGTTTGCATCTGATTTGGTGGATAATGAGGAACGTATGACGCGGATGTTTTTGAGAGGTTTGAAACCCAAAATTCGTCAGTATCTCATTGCTCACAAACTTTGTTTTTATTCAGATGTGGTGAACAGGGCCCAATTATTAGAACATGATAATGATTATGTTCAACCAATAGACAATAACCAAGGTCGTACCGGTGGCAGCAGTTATCGGAACAATGACAACCAGCGGGGAGAAAAGTATCATGACAGAAGCGGTAACCACTCCGGCGGTAATTGTGGCCATGATAATAAAAGAAGTGAGTCGGGGGGAGATTTCAAGAAGAGAAGGTACAACAATGAGAACGTTAAGACGTCGACAACAGCACCAACATCAACTGTTTCTATTGGAGGAGAATGACCACCGGTCGTATGCTATAAATGCAGACAAGAGGGACACATCAGTCCCAATTGCACAAAGCAATCCAAGGTTTGTTATAACTGTGAAAAGGAAGGTCACATAGCTCGAGTGTGTCCTGTAGTGAAACCAAGTCTAGCGGGGATGGTGACTCCAAATGCTGTCCCAGATAAGTCAAAGTCAGTCGTTCCAGGAAGAGCTTTTGTCGTGACTACCCAAAAAGCGAGGAACCCGAACAAGGTCATTATGGGTAAGCTAATCATAAACTCTTGCGAGGTCTATACCTTATTAGATCCCGGTTCTACCCATTCTTTTATTTCACCTGCTTGTGCTCAACGTTTGAACTTGACTTCTGAGAAATTAGACTTTGACTTATCTGTTGAAACTTCATTAGGAAAAACCTTCGTTACATCTACGGTTTACAAATCTTGCTTGATTCAAATTGGCACCCTCACCCTACCTATTGATCTTCTATCTTTGAAAATACTTGCATTTGATGTGATTTTAGGAATTGACTGGTTAACCACTTATCATGCCAAAATTGATTGTTTTTGTAAGGTTGTTAGTTTTCATATTCCTAACCAACCTGTTGTACAAATTTAAACAACCAAACCACTAAAATCAATCAATGTTATTTCAAGTCATAAGGATATTAGTTTATTGAAAAATGGATGTCAAGCTTTCTTAGCCCATGTCACTGATTTAAATCAGAATACATCAGATTTAAATGATATTTCTGTGGTTAATGAGTTTCCTGATGCATTTCCCGAAGAACTTCCCGGTCTACCCCCGGAACGTGAAGTTGAATTTATTTATTGACCTTGAACTCGGTACAAAACCCATTTCTAAAACCCCATATCGAATGGCTCCTATTGAACTTCAGGAGTTAAAAGTCCAACTACAGGAGTTGTTAGACATTGGTTTCATTCGTCCTAGTACATCTCCTTGGGGTGCTCCTGTTTTATTCGTAAAGAAGAAAGACGGGAGTATGCGACTTTATATTGACTATCGGGAGTTGAACCATGTCACCATCAAAAATAGGTATCAGTTACCTCGCATTGATGACCTGTTCGACCAGTTGCAAGGTGCGCAATTCTTCTCAAAGATCGATCTTCGTTCTGGATATCATCAGTTAAAGATTAAAACTGATGACATTCCAAAGACTGCCTTCAGAACTCGATACAAGCATTATGAATTCTTAGTCATGTCTTTTGGTGACTAATGCTCCTGCGGCCTTCATGGATATAATGAACCGGATATTCAAAGAATATTTGGATCATTTTGTGATTGTCTTTATTGATGACATCCTCATTTAATTTAGAAGCCGTGAAGATCATGAGCACCACTTGAAGCTGATACTTCAAAAGCTTCATGAAAATAAACTATATGCCAAGTTGAAGAAATTTGAGTTCTGGCTTTAGGAAGTAGCATTCCTTGGGCACGTGGTATCGAAACATGAAATATTAGTTGACCCGGCGAAGATTAAAGCAATATAAAGTTGGGAGCAACCTAAGTTGGTAACCGAAGTACGTAGCTTTTTGGGCTTAGCTAGTTATTATCGAAGATTCGTGGAAAGATTTTCTCGTATCGCTACTCCATTAACTCAGCTGACTCGGAAGGATACAAAATTCATATGGAACGAGGAATGCGAGAAGATCTTCCAAGAGCTCAAGAGGAGACTCATTTTGGCACCTGTTCTGACAATACCATCTGGTTCAGATGGATTTGTCATATACAGCGATGCTTCAGGCAAAGAGTTAGGATGTGTTCTCATGCAACATGGGAAAGTCATAGCCTATGCCTTACGACAACTCAAAGAATATGAGAGGAATTATCCTAATCATGATCTAGAGTTGGCAGCAGCCGTTTTCGCATTGAAGATCTGAAGACACTACCTGTATGGGGAGGAAGTGGAGATTTATACGGATCATAAGAGCCTTAAATATTTCTTCACTCAAAATGAACTCAACATGCGGCAACGACGTTGGCTAGAGCTATTGAAAGATTACGACCATACCATTCAATACCATACTGGAAAAGTAAACGTGGTAGCTGATGCGTTGAGTAGAAGATCATATGCAGGAACGAGTGCGATGCTGTCAACACAAAGGCCCATTTTGTGTGACTTACAAAGGATGGAGATAGATTTCAAAACTCCGGGGACCCACGTGATGATGTCAAGTATACGTGTAGAACCAGCTTTAATTGATAAAGTTAAAGTTGCTCAAGCTACAGACCCGGAGCTGATAAAGATGAAGAAGAAAGTGCAAGAAGGTGCTATTCCAGAAGCAAGAATCGATGAAGAAGGAATACTTCAAGTCAACTCCAGACTTTGTGTTCCTAACAATTTTGAATTGAAGTATAGAATCATGATGGAGGTACACAACACACCATTTGTAATCCATCCTGGGAGTACCAAAATGTATCGTGATCTTCGACATATATTTTTGTGGAGGAATATGAAGAGAGAGATCGCGGAGTTTATCTCAAGGTGTTTAATGTGTCAATGTATCAAGGCGGAGCATCAAGTGCCAAAGGGTCCATTGCAACCATTTGAGATTCCAAAATAGAAGTGGGAACACATCACCATGGATTTCGTTACAGGTCTTCCTAAGGTTTCTCAAGGCATAGATGCAATTTGGGTTATTGTCGATAGATTAACCAAGTCTGCTCATTTCTTGCCTATACGAGAGACTTATTCACTTGAACGTCTCGCTCGTATGTACATAAATGAGATTGTGAGATTGCATGGCATGCCAGTATCCATAGTTTTGAATCGAGACCCAAGATTCACTTCACGATTTTGTAGAAAGCTATGGGCACTGATTTACGATTCAGTTCTGCATATCATCCTCAAACGGACGGGCAATCGGAAAGGACTATTCAAACTCTTGAAGATATATTGAGACTTTGTGTTGTAGACTTCAAAGGAAGTTGGGATAAGTACTTACCATTGGTGGAATTCTCCTACAACAACAGTTATCAGGCAAGTATAGGCATGGCTCCATTCGAGGCATTGTATGGATGAAAGTGTCGATCTACAGTATGCTGGGACGAGGTGGGTGAAGCAACATTGTTGGGACCGGAGTTAGTACGTATGACTACGAAAAATATTTAAATGATCCGGCAACGTATACAAAAGGCACAAGATCGACAAAAGAGTTATGTGGATCTTCATCGAAGAGACGTAGAATTTAATGTCGGAGATCATGTATTGTTACGTGTTATTTCTTGCCTAATTTATTAATAGCACTTTAACACGCAAGTATACGTGTTCAACTGTAATATTCAGCAAGCAAGGATATCGTTCCCACGAAGAAATAGATTAACCTTTATCAATTATAAATTTTAATTCAATCAATCTTATTTTAAACTACGAAATATTGGTCGTAATATGAAAATCTAACTTAGCAAAATTAATAACTAAGATCAATGTTCACAAGATTAATGCAGATTTAACAGGTTAAGATTACATTTCCCTTGGTATTTCATTTAAATCACTATACTTCCCATTTAATTCAATTAATTAATACGAATCATTATCCAAGAATGCTTTATAAAATTCACACACTTTTTCCCAAAACACGTGAACAAATCCTCCTAAATCTGATCCTCAAGACACAGAATTACCAGGAACACCCTAGTTAATTAATTCACTATATTCCTATGTGAATCAAGTTAATTAGGGTTTTACGTACAAATTCTTTCAATGGATACAAAAGACACATAGGTATATTCCTATCCTACATACTAATCATATTAACCCTATTCAGATTATATGAACAGATGTTATTATATCCAGATCTCAATCTATACTCGATCTTCCAATTTTATATAGATTATCACAGTAATTGTTGGCCAAACAATTAATCAATAAGCAAAAGATATAATAAACAATTCAATAAAAACCAACTTTCATTCAATGGGAAGGTTCAATTTAAACTACATACCAAGTTCCGTTGCAATCTTAATTAAAGTTTAGTGCATGATAATAATAAATAAAAACATCATCCAGATTAATAATCCAAACATCCCAAGTAATTACAAAAGATAAAACTAGAGAAGAGAAGAAGAAACTCTGAATTTGCTCCAATACTCTCTCTTTGATCTTCAGCCCTTGTAATCCTCCCTTGTGTTTTCCTTCGTTGTTCTCTCTGCAAATCCTTGTCGTCCGAAATTCCACGATCTCTTTTTTTTAAGTCTTCTTTCTTTTTGTATTAGTCCAAACCCTCCTCCAGAGTCCTTTTTCTTTTCCAAATCAATTTAGCAGCAAAAATAACCAACATTAGACGTGGCCTAGCGCACTAGGCGCTAGGTTCAGTGCAATCCAAGCGCACTGTGCGCTAGACAAAGACCAGGTAATTACAAAAATGCCACTCAGCTCCAATTTTAATGATTTTTAATTCTTTTCTTCTCCCAAATGACCATTTTATCCCTCCAGCTCCATCCTACAAGAAATAAACACAAAAACTAATAAAAAGATACTAAAAACACTTAAGGATAACAATAATTAAGCTAAACAATATCTGATTCGTAAGTATACAACTCACTCATCAAATACCCCCAAACTTATTTTATTGTTTGTCCCCAAACAATGCAATAATGCAAATGCAACCTATCTAAATGTCTACGCATCCAGCCATCAGTCAGTAAGAAATCAAACAAATATGCCTCAGAGGTGTCAACAATAGATTCAAACAATACATCCAAATAAGACAATTCAATAGCTCATACCAATCCGTAAATCAAAGCCTGTTGTTTCTGATGTAGTGTGTGTGTGCTTAACAACCATTAAAATCAACTACAGTTCAAATACATTGCATAATATGCTTCTTAGAGGGAAAAACACATATCTTAACTTAAGAATCTTTGTAACAAGTTAAGCTTTGGCTAGAACTTTCACAATCACCAAGTTAAGAGTCAATACGGGATTTATTTATTTTTCTTTTATTTGCTCACGAGGGCATTTACGCTCTTTCTCGTGTTTACACTTGACTATGCACTGTCTAGTTCTCTTAGGCTTTTCAATGGTACCCATGTAGCGAGCTTTCGACCAACGACTCCCAAACCAGACGGCTTTAGGGCGCTGGGTGTAAAGACATCCCCTAGGGTTTACTTACTCAAGTAGCAAAGGCCACAGAACTAAACAAGTCAACGTGTTTATTCATCTGTATATATATCTCTTTTTTTTTCTGCATTTTTTTTTTCATCAATTTTTTTTTCAATTTAAATCCCATATTTTCCCCCAAACTTAAGTTTCTGCGTCATCCTAGCTTTTACCACAACTTTACAAATTTTCCTTCATTAGAACAAAGATTTCCCCCAAGAAGACAATTATGCTATCATTTAAACTAAGTTAATCACAATGGTTAACCTAACGTGCTACCCGATTACATCAGTTTTCAAACGGGATAAGATTTACATCACAATACGAAACTACATCCATGTCTCAATTGTCAGTACTGTTAAACTATATATAATTCCAATCTCATCATTGGCTAAGTCGTCTTCAACTAACTCAATGCCTGGATTCATGCAATATGAACTAACTAAATGCATTTTTTTATATATTTATTATTATTATTATTATTATTATTATTATTTTCAATAAGAATGACCACTACATGCAAATACAAATGACCACTACATGCAAATACGAAATGAATGCACCCCCAAACTTAAAATATGCAATGTCCTCATTGTATACAAATTTAAAAAAATTAGGGACTGAGGACTTCCCTGATCAACGCCTACTCCTCTCCGGCATCTTCATCTTCGGCATTAGGAGGAGGTAAGTCTGGAGGTGGATACACTGATAGAGGTGGAGGGAGTGTGAACTGGTACGGAGTCCCGGCTGGATTCATTTGGCGAAACATATCCGCCAACGACGTGGTACAATGGGAATAAATTTCTGCTTGACGTTGGGCAAGACAAGATTGTTGTCGATCCATACGGTCAAAACCTCGGTGTATCTGGGTTGCTACCAAGTCAATTCGTCTCGTATGATGTTGTAGGTCACTCCGTATATTCTCAACCCAATCAGGTGGTGGCATAGAACTTGGTGCCTCAGGAGGATGCTCAACAGGCTGCTCAACATGTACTTGGGGAACGATAATAAATCCCAGTCCCCGTGGGTGTGATTCAGCCCCATCCCATATCTTGTATTTAACCATTGCTTTGTGATTAATTGGGGATAACGGCATCAAAACCTCTTCCTTATCATTCCATTGAACCCCTGCTTGGCGACACAGTGCTGTAATTAAAGACGGGTGAGGTAAACCGCCTGTAGTTCCTGGTTGCATTCCGTTCAAGATAGATTCATAGATCACCTGCCCAATGTCAACTGATTTGTCTTTCGCAATGCAAAATAACAAGGCTGCCCTTTGACTCATCACTTCACTCATATGCCTGCACGGCATCAACTTTGCACAAATGAAGGCATTCCAAGCTTTACCATATCGGCTTAGCTTTGCTGTAGGGAAATGACGTGCTTCTTGCTGATCTGTTAGTGCCCATTCCGTCCCTGGTTCACATAGGGTGGCAATCACCTCACTATAATCCAAATCATGTTTCATATATTCTTTATACTCACTGTTTTTGATCTTGGACAACCTATAATATGTATTGATTGCTTTTCGTCCCATGTTGACTGCTCGTCCTCGAACCATAACATTATTGCCATCAGCCGCAGTTGCGTTGGCATAAAATTCTTTGACAATCTTAACTACCGCCGGCTCGGGTTGAGAAGTAAAATCTAACCAATTGCGGCTCGCTATCATCAAGGCAAGTTCCCCGTCTTGAGCTTCCGGGAGCAATCCCCGCTCAGGTATTAAAGGTCTTCCAGCTAACCAATTTTTATAATGCTCAGATGCTTCATAGGTTTGGAATCTCTTCTTGTCAAATTTTTCTGTAGCTCCCGAACTCTCTCCTCTCTGTCGCTTGCGAGCCAAAGATGTGAGTGTCATGTCTTGCCCAAACAAGAATCGGAGTTCAAACCTCTCAAAAGCCAACGTTTATCTTTGAGGCACAATATCAAACAACTGGTGTGCGATGTTCTAAACAACCTTTTGACAAGCTTTCCCCCAAACTTATTTTTCACCAAATCCACTAATTAACTAAGCACAATGTCCTTCCAATGCAATACAATCAACAATGTAGGATTACCCAACCGATTGCGTCAACACAAACTCAATGGGTACTCAAACAAAAATATTTAATATTTCTTCAATGGATGTACTAGAGTAACCCCAATCGAGCAAATCCAAATAATCACAGATAATTTCTGATTAAACTTACTTGTTTATGTCCCTGGATTGTGCCAATTGAATTGATGAACCAATTTATTTGATTCTTAATGTCCACCTTGTGTGGTTGGGTAGGGGTGAGAGATGGGACTGACGAGTTTTGAGGTGAAAAGGTTGGGTTTGATTTGTGAAGGAGAGGTTGGGTAGTGTTTTTCGGGTATAGGAGGGAATAGAATGGGTTGTCATGGGTGAGCGAGAGTGAAGGCTTGCGTTGGATAGTGTTTTGGTATGAATAGAAGAGTAGAAGAGAGCTGACTTTGGGTTTGATAGAAGTTGTGCCTATTGTGGAGTTTAAATCTGTTCATGTTGCTTGTATAGCGCACTGTGCGCTTGGTTTTGGCCTGCTGGGGCGCACTATGCGCTGGCTACCAGGGGGTTGATTATGTTGGGGCGCATGTTGCGCTCAACTTGTGAAGGAGGGGCGCATTGTGCGCAACGACATTGGTGTGTGGTTTGAACAGGCGCACTGTGCGCTTGATTTTGGCCTGCTGGGGCGCACTATGCGCTGGCTACCAGGGGGTTGGCTAGCTTTGGGGCTGAATGAGCGCACTAGGCGCTAGCTTGTGAGTCTACTGAGCGCATTAGGCGCTGTGAGGCCCGGAGGTGATGTTTGTGCTTGGCTTTGCTTCCCACTTCTTCATGCTAGTCCTGCATTTTAATAGTACCAAAATCAAGCCTCACATTGCAGAACAAATGAATATTAGCTAAATTAATGAACTAACTAAACTACCAAGTTGATGCACAAACAAATTAACTAAACTACACTAAATTAATCAAACTAAACTCACTACACTACAAAAAAAAACAAGTTGACTAAAAATTTAAGGTTTTGACAAATGGACATTCTGCAATTGCGCTCATAGGTGCTTGGCTTCCAGGGGGCGCTGCCCCCTTGCAACCCCCGCCAGCTCACCGGCGAGCTGGGCAGCCGCTCGCTCACCGGGGAGCGAGACCCCCGAATGGGTATTCGTAGTGGCCATTAGTCGATGCCGCCAACTATAAACTTGTTTCCCATCCTGAAATCAATTAAAGATCATGTTAAAGAACATACAGGTTATAACTATTGAAATAAACTAACAGTGAAGTAAATTAAAATCAAATAAATAAATAAATAAAATTCCTGGGTTGCCTCCCAGTTAGCGCTTGGTTTATAGTCTTCAGCCCGACTGTGTTTTCACCGTTCTAATCCGTGAGACTAACAAATGTTTTCTCACGATCGATGTGACCCCCATAGTAATGTTTCAACCTCTGACCGTTGACTTTGAAAATGCGTTTTGAATCTGGCTCCTCAACTTCCACGGCTCCGTGAGGAAATACCTTTGTAATACTGAATGGACCTGACCAACGTGATTTTAACTTTCCTGGAAAAAGTTTTAGCCTGGAGTTGTATAACAACACTTTTTGCCCTGCTTCAAACTTTCTTTCTAGGATTTTATCGTCATGCCACCGCTTAACCTTTTCTTTGTATAACCTCGCATTTTCATATGATTGGAGTCTGAATTCATCCATTTGGTTTAATTGTAAGAGGCGTTTTTCTCCCGCAGCGGATATATCAAAGTTCAACTTCCGGGTAGCCCAATAAGCACTGTGTTCTAACTCTACCGGAAGATGGCATGCTTTCCCATAAACCAACCTGTATGGTGACATCCCTATCGGTGTCTTGTAAGCTGTACGATACGCCCATAGAGCATCATCCAACTTACTAGCCCAATCTTTCCGACTAGGGTTCACTACCTTCTCGAGTATTCGTTTTACTTCTCGGTTGGATACCTCGGCTTGACCACTTGTCTGTGGATGGTAAGCAGTAGCTACCTTATGAGTAACTCCGTACTTAGCGAGAATAGCTGAGAACTGCTTATTACAGAAGTGCGTGCCTTCATCACTAATGATTGCACGAGGCGTGCCGAATCTAGAGAAAATATTCTTTCTGATGAACTTAACCACAACCTTAGCATCATTGGTGGGCGATGCTATAGCTTCAACCCACTTTGAGACGTAGTCCACCGCTAGAAGTATATAGGAGTTGCTAAAAGATGATGGAAATGGTCCCATGAAGTCAATGCCCCAAACATCAAACAATTCTACTTCTAGGATCATATTTAGTGGCATCTCTTGTCGCTTTGATATATTACCAACTCTTTGGCATCTGTCACATTTCAATGAAAATACACGGGCATCCTTAAAGATTGTTGGCCAGAAGAATCCACATTGAAGTACCTTAGCTGCCGTTCTTTCTCCCCCAAAATGACCACCATAGTCAGATGCATGACATTGGTACAGAATATTCTCCATTTCACTTTCCGGAATGCACCTTCTTATTACTTGATCTCCACATTGTTTAAATAAAAACGGCTCATCCCATAAATACTGTTTCACATCATAGAGAAATTTCTTCTTCTGCTGACTCGTCAAATCTGGCGGAAACACCTTACTCACAATGAAATTTACATAATCTGCATACCATGGTGTATCCATCCTTACCGCAAACAGTTGTTCATCTGGAAAAAATTCGTTGATCACTGTTGTGTCATTTTTTTTAGTTCTGCATTCTCTAACCGTGATAAATGATCCGCAACCTGATTTTCTGTTCCTTTTCGGTCTCGGATCTCCAAGTTAAACTCTTGTAGCAATAATACCCATCGAATCAATCTCGGTTTCGCATCTTTTTTTGCTATCAAGTACTTAATTGCCGAATGGTCTGTAAACACAATCACCTTTGTCCCAATCAAATATGAACGAAATTTATCAAATGCATACACAACTGCTAGGAGCTCTTTCTCGGTAGTGGTATAATTCAGTTGGGCACCCGTTAATGTCTTACTAGCATAGTATATAGCATGAAAAATGTTATCCTTTCGTTGGCCAAGGACTGCGCCAATCGCAAAGTCACTAGCATCACACATTAACTCGAATGGGATACTCCACTCTGGCGCTATGATTACAGGTGCGGTAACTAGTTTCTTTTTCAAGGTATCAAAAGCTTCCAGGCATGCTTGATCAAAGTTGAATGGGACATCCTTCTCCAAAAGATTGCAAAGTGGTTTTGTGATTTTGGAGAAGTCTTTTATAAATCTTCTATAGAAACCAGCATGTCCCAAAAAACTTCGAATACCCTTTACTGAAACTGGTGGCGGGAGGCTCTCAATGGTTTCGATCTTAGCTCTATCAACCTCAATTCCTTTTGATGACACTCGATGACCCAAGATTATCCCCTCTTGCACCATAAAATGACATTTCTCCCAGTTTAAAACCAAATTCGTTTCCATACACCGTTTGAGCACAAGAGTGAGATTTTCCAAACAATAATCGAACGAATCCCCAAAAACTGAAAAATCATCCATAAATACCTCGAGATTTTGTTCGACCATATCGGAGAAAATAGCCATCATACACCGTTGAAATGTTGCCGGCGCATTACATAATCCAAAAGACATTCTGCGAAAAGCAAAAGTACCATATGGGCATGTGAATGTCGTCTTCTCCTGATCCTCGGGTGCAATGGCAATCTGGTTATAACCTGAGTATCCATCTAAGAGGCAATAATACTCATGCCCTGCAAGCCTGTCCAACATCTGATCTATGAATGGTAGAGGAAAATGGTCCTTACGAGTGGCCTTGTTTAACTTTCTGTAATCCATACACACCCGCCAACCCGTAACTGTTCGAGTCGGGATCAATTCATTATGCTCATTTGCAACTACTGTCATTCCTCCTTTCTTTGGCACACATTGAACCGGACTTACCCATGAGCTATCTGAGATAGGGTAGACAATTCCTGCATCCAACCATTTAATAATTTCCTTTTTGACAACCTCCTTCATTATGGGATTGAGTCTTCGTTGTTGTTCAACAGTCGGTTTTGCTTCATCTTCCAATAGAATCTTATGCATGCAAATTGATGGGCTTATCCCCTTGATGTCCGCAAGAGTCCACCCAAGAGCAGTCTTGTATTGCCGAAGTACCCTTAGTAGCTTTTCTTCTTGAACCTCATCAAGTGATGCAGATATTATGACTGGTAGAGTAGAAGAAGAACCAATGTATGCATACCGTAGATGGTTAGGCAATGGTTTAAGTTCCAAGGTTGACGGTTCTTCCACTGATGATTTGACCTTTTCTGATGGCTTTCCCCAGTAGTCCAAAGGTTCAAATGTTGGCCTGACTCGTGTGAATTTCGGCAATGAATCTAACATATGAGCCAATTCTAATGCAGTTGAGTCATCAGACATGTTCTCACTTACCAATGCTGTTTCTAGAGGGTCTTCATTTATTGTTTTGATATTTGTTTCCCTAATCGCTCCCTCAATCAGATCAACCCTAAAACATTCTTCTTCTTCCTTTGGGAACTTCATAGCTTTGAATACATTAAAAGTCACCTCTTCGTCTTGGACCCTCATTGTTAACTCTCCTTTTTGCACATCAATCAATGTTCTACCCGTAGCTAAAAACGGGCGCCCAAGAATAATTGGTATATTGCTATCCTCCTCAAAGTCAAGAACTATGAAGTCCACAGGGAATATAAATTTATCTACCTTTACTAGTACGTCTTCCACTATTCCCTTGGGGTATGTGAGAGATCTATCAGCAAGCTGCAAAGTAACATTCGTTGGTGTAGCTTCCTTCAACCCAAGCTGTTGATAGACTGATAATGGCATAAGGTTGATGCTTGCTCCCAAATCACACAGACATCTACTGAAAAACTGAGTTCCTATTGTGCACGGAATGGTGAAGCTACCCGGATCCTTCAACTTCGGTGGTAGCTTTCTCTGTAGAATAGCACTGCATTCCTCCGTCAATGCTACTGTCTCGAACTCTCCTAGCTTTCTCTTCCTCGATAGAATATCCTTCATGAATTTTACATAGCTAGGCATTTGTTCTAGAGCATCTGCGAATGGAATATTAATCTGTAGCTTTTTAAACACTTCTAGAAACTTTGAAAATTGTCTGTCTAACTTCTGTTTCTGAAATCTCTGTGGAAATGGTAAAGGTGGTGTAACTGACATCTGCTTTTCTTCTTTCTGCTTTTCCACCACTTTTCCCTCAGACTTACTTTCTGAATTTTCAGATTCTTTTCCATCTACCTTCTCGTTACTCTCTTTCTTATGCTCATCAGAGTCTGTAGCCAACTCCTTCCCACTTCTGAGTGTAACTGCTTTACATTGTTCATTCCCATCCTTCCTCGGATTCTTCTCAGTATCACTTGGTAGCGAACCTTGAGGTCGGTTGTTTAAAGCACTTGCTATCTGCCCAATCTGATTTTCAAGATTCCTTATTGCTGCTGATTGGTTCTTTGTTGTTGCTTCAAACTGAGTTGCCATTCTTGCAAGTAATTCCTCCATTTGAGATAACTTGTCAGGTTGTTGAGGTTGCTGATGTTGTTGAGGTTGTGGGTGTTGAGGCTGAAATCCAGGTGGATGTGACTGTCTTGGAGCTTGAGCTTGTGCTTGTGACTGATTATTGCTCCAAGATAGATTTGGGTGGTTCCTCCATCCTGGGTTATAACTATTTGCATTATTACCTTGTTGTCGATTATAATTAGACACAAATTGCACTGATTGAGGACTTATTGCACACTGATCACTTGAATGGTTCCCCGCGCACAATTCACATACCATCGCCACAGTTTGCCTATTTTGATTCCCCATATGTTCAATTTTCTGTGTTAGAGCTGCAATTTGGGCTGACAATGCTGTAACTGCATCTACCTCTAGTATCCCAGCAACCTTTGGTTGTGTCATTCTAGCAGTTGGCCATTGGTAGTTGTTAGCTGACATCACCTCTAGCAAACTGTACGCTTCATTAAAATTCTTTGTCATGAAGGCACCTCCAGATGCCGCGTCAACACTAGCCCGTATACCACCCATGAGCCCATTATAGAATGATTGTACTATTAGCCAATCGGGCAATCCAAGGTGTGGACATTTTCTCATGTACTCTTTAAATCTGTCCCAGGCGTCATATAATGACTCTGAATCAAATTGAGTGAAATTGGTTATCTCGTTCCTCAACTTTGCAGTTTTGGCAGGAGGAAAAAACTTTGCTAGGAACTTCTGTGCCAGATCATCCCAGGTGGTAATGGATCCAGGAGGAAGTGAATGTAACCATCCTCTTGCTTTGTCTCGGAGAGTGAACGGAAACAAACGAAGTCTAACTGCGTCGTCTGAGACTTGGTTGTATTTGAATGTGTCACAAACCTCTAGAAAACTCACCAAGTGCTCATTCGGATCATCATTAGCCAAGCCCCCAAACTGTACCAAATTTTGAATCATTTGGATAGTTCCTGGCTTAATCTCAAAAGTTGCAGCATTAATTGCCGGTCGTTGAATGCTTGACCTGATCCCATCCATTTTTGGCATAGCATAATCCTGAAGGGATTTCTGTTGCCCCTCAGCCATTGTATCTTGCTTCTCAAGTGCCTCTCGCGTTTCTTTAACCCACTTACGCAACTGTTTGAACCTTTTATCGATATCGTCTTCGTATGGTTCAAGCTCCGGCTGTTTCGATCTCGTTTGCATACACAAGAGAAGATAACCTGAGAGAAAAAAAAATGAAAAAAAAAGTCTAAATTAAGATTAACTATATCAAAATTAATAATAACGAAATATTAAACTAATTTCCCCGGCAACGGCGCCAAAAACTTGTTGCCTAATTTATTAATAGCACTTTAACACGCAAGTATACGTGTTCAATTGTAATATTCAGCAAGCAAGGATATCATTCCCACGAAGAAATAGATTAACCTTTATCAATTATAAATTTTAATTCAATCAATCTTATTTTAAACTACGAAATATTGGTCGTAATATGAAAATCTAACTTAGCAAAATTAATAACTAAGATCAATGTTCACAAGATTAATGCAGATTTAACAGGTTAAGATTACACTTCCCTTGGTATTTCATTTAAATCACTATACTTCCCATTTAATTCAATTAATTAATACGAATCATTATCCAAGAATGCTTTATAAAATTCACACACTTTTTCCCAAAACACGTGAACAAATCCTCCTAAATCTGATCCTCAAGACACAGAATTACCAGGAACACCCTAGTTAATTAATTCACTATATTCCTATGTGAATCAAGTTAATTAGGGTTTTACGTACAAATTCTTTCAATGGATACAAAAGACACATAGGTATATTCCTATCCTACATACTAATCATATTAACCCTATTCAGATTATATGAACAGATGTTATTATATCCAGATCTCAATCTATACTCGATCTTCCAATTTTATATAGATTATCACAGTAATTGTTGGCCAAACAATTAATCAATAAGCAAAAGATATAATAAACAATTCAATAAAAACCAACTTTCATTCAATGGGAAGGTTCAATTTAAACTACATACCAAGTTCCGTTGCAATCTTAATTAAAGTTTAGTGCATGATAATAATAAATAAAAACATCATCCAGATTAATAATCCAAACATCCCAAGTAATTACAAAAGATAAAACTAGAGAAGAGAAGAAGAAACTCTGAATTTGCTCCAATACTCTCTCTTTGATCTTCAGCCCTTGTAATCCTCCTTTGTGTTTCCCTTCGTTGTTCTCTCTGCAAATCCTTGTCGTCCGAAATTCCACGATCTCTTTTTTTTAAGTCTTCTTTCTTTTTGTATTAGTCCAAACCCTCCTCCAGAGTCCTTTTTCTTTTCCAAATCAATTTAGCAGCAAAAATAACCAACATTAGACGTGGCCTAGCGCACTAGGCGCTAGGTTCAGTGCAATCCAAGCGCACTGTGCGCTAGACAAAGACCAGGTAATTACAAAAATGCCACTCAGCTCCAATTTTAATGATTTTTAATTCTTTTCTTCTCCCAAATGACCAGTTTATCCCTCCAGCTCCATCCTACAAGAAATAAACACAAAAACTAATAAAAAGATACTAAAAACACTTAAGGATAACAATAATTAAGCTAAACAATATCTGATTCGTAAGTATACAACTCACTCATCATTATTCTATGGAAAGGAGTTACGAGATTCGGGAAAAGAGGAAAGCTCAATTCATGATTTATTGGTCCATTTGAAATCCTTGACCGAGTAGGAACTGTGGCCTATAGACTCACTTTACCGCCAAGCATATCTCGTGTTCATAACGTTTTTCACATATCCATGCTTCGTAAATATGTGAAAGACCTAAACCACATTATTGAGATAGAATCAGACGAGATAGCCAAAGATTTAACGTACAAGGAGGTACCTGTCAAGATCTTGGATAAGAAGGAACATATCCTACGCTCAAAGATTATACCTTAAGTTAAAGTTTTGTGGAGGCACCATGATATCGAGGAAATGACCTGGGAGTTAGAATTGAAAATGAAAGCGAGGTATCATCACCTTTTCGACATACCAGGTACGTACGTCAATTTTGAGGACGAAATTTCATAAGGAAGGGAGGTTGTAAGGCCCCAATTTTTATGAATAAAGATTTAATTTTCTTTATATATTATTTTTAAATAGTAGGGTGTTGATTTGATAAATGTGGTAAGTTATGGGTGGAATGTGCAAATTTTACAAAGTAAGCAAGTGGTTATAAAATATTCGTTGTGTCGGGGAATATTCGTTTGGTCGAGAAATATTCTTTTTGTCGAAGAATATTCGTACGACGGCGCAGTCATTGGTGGACCCCACAACGGAATGAATGTCGGATATAGAAAACAACATAAGTAATTTTTTTTATAAAAATAACGGTAAAATTATTACTGTTAAACTGTTGAAATACTCGGTGATAAAAATACAGTAATACGCGTTGTTGCACAGTAGCACATAATATTGCACAATATTTTGAATTATTGGTTCTTACGTAAGAAGTCACTCATTTAATAATTATTGCAGTAATTATTGTTCAATATTTTATATTATTGATTCAATAATTGCTACAATTGCATAACATTTTATTGGTTCAATAATTGCTACATTGATATTTTATATCAATAATTGCTACGTTGATATTTTATATTATTGATTCAATAATTGTCACAGTAACCACTGCACAGTATTTTATATTATCAAATCAATAATAAATATTATTTGAATAATATTATTAGACAACATTATTGGAAATGTCTAGGAAGTTATGTCTAGGAAATGGATTAGTTAATCTAATTGCGCGCCAGTAAGGAGAAATCTTTATCGAAAAGCCCCCTCTTTCCTAGGAACGACTTGGTTGTCATTATTGTGATTCTGTAATATTATTTATGAATAATAATTAATTATTGATAAATTTATAAGTAAATATTTATTCAATTTTGATATAAAGGGAAGAATTTTTAGTATGAGACATTTGTTGAAATTTGGCATTTTATCTTCTCCGATAAAATATTTATTCAAATATATTATTATATTATAATAGTATAATGTGATAATATAATAATATAATTTTATAATTTAAATGATAACATTTTTTTTATGGTATAAAAATAAAATGAGGAGGAAGAGGAAAAAAAATAGAATTGGAATTCTTTTAATAATTATAAATGCTTTAATATATATATATATATATATATATATATATATATATATATATATATATTATATAAACATGTGAGAATTGAATTTGATGGAGGCTTTGTTTAAATCATCCTTGGTGTGCTGAGTCTTTATTTTCAAAGGTGGAGGTTTGAAAAATTCATTCGTGGGTATAAAAAGTCAAAATTGGTGTTCTGGCATTTTTCTATAAATAAGGTGCTTAGTTAGAAATGAAAATCACACCAGAATCAGAAAATTTTTTCTCTATAATATTGAGCGTATTTTTTGTGAGTATAAGGATAGTTTGAGTGTAGATTACGGTGCAAGATTTTTCTCAACAAAATATCTGATATTCAAGTCAGATCTAGTATTTTACTAAGGTAAAAGATATTATTTTTTTTTTGTAAATGATGTTATTTCCTTTTAATACTCATAAAGAATATTATTTTCTTTCATATTCCATATTATGAAAGTGATAATATTGCATTTCATATTCTTAAATTTGAACTTACCACGGTAAGTATTGATTCTATAATTCCTAAAATGATCAGAATTTCTTTGAGTTTTGCGCTTCATCTAATATCATTTCACTGGAATATTAGTCTGAACTTTTTATGAAATTTTTATCTTTTCACGACGAGTTACTATACACGAGAAAAAATAATTTATAATTTTTTATGTGCAAATTATCTTTGATTGTATCCATGTTTTGATCTTCATTCTTGAATTTTGCTCCACAATTGATTATTATAGAGTATTCTTGAACTTAGATAAACTAAATTATGAATCCCTAATCTTTGTCTTTTATCTCACTGGATTCGTTCTTTAAAATATTTTTCATCATCCTCAGTCTTAAATGATGATACAAATGAATATCTTTGGCCTGTAGTGCAAAGATGAATGATTACTTGATGAATATCTTTGACCTGTAGTGCAAAGATGAATGATTACCTGATGAATATCTTTGGCCCGTAGTGCAAAGATGGACAGGTGTTGAGATGAACATGACCACTGGTGATACAAATAAATATCTTTGGCCCGTAGTGCAAAGATGAATATTTAATTTAAGAAATATATTGATTGATGTTACAGGGATAAAATATTGATGATAGACTTTTAAATCATAGAAGATAGTAGACATCATTCTTTACGTAACTCTTCTAATGAATTATTACCTCCGCTGCAGTTGTTGATTTAAAACATGTTATCCATAATATTTTATCTGATGTGTTGAAGACTAACGATAAATTATTTTTCATTATCTTAGTCATAATATTCTTTACTGGGCTAGTTGAGCTCACCTTTTTCTTCCATTGTTCTCTTCAGGAAATAAGAATATCGCGAGTACTAGTCGGGGAATGGATTGATGGTCCAAGTTAGAACTGTTAAAGTCCTCACTATTTTTTTTTGTAAAATAGTGTGATAATAAATGTAATGAGGACTTAGTTTGAGTGTTTATATTTTTTCCATGTCTGTATTGGCACTCACAGTTGTGTGGTCATATTTTGCACTACCGTTTGATATAAAAGATTGTATTTGAATTCTGTACCATGTATTTGGCGACTCAGAATGGGTTGAGTATTGAACCTATTTTGGGGGCGTCACAGCAACCCACCTAAACTATTTAGAATTAGAGTTTCATATTAATTAATTAAACCCTTTTAATTAATTAGGTCTCCCAATCCTATTGGGAATAATTATTCTCTTTTAATTAATTTGTCTCCTAATCTTATTAGGAATATATATATGAGAGAGTATCTTATTAATTAATTCTCAAACTCATTTAGGATTTAAATAATAATAATAATAAGACTCCTCTTATAAATGTATATTTAATATTTTAAAAATATTAAATAATAAATATTAAGCTATTTAATTTATTCTATCACCATAGATTAAATTAAATATACTTAACTTATTATTACAATTATACCATTAGCTTCTTTAATAAATATTCTTTTTTTTTATGGTGTGACCATTTAGGTTCTCCATATTAAACCGGTTGTGAATAAATTAATTTGAATAATTTTAATATTATTTAAATAAATAAATTAAATTAATAATTTATTTAAATAAATAACATTTATTCTAAAATAAGAGTAAACTCCCTTAGCGATCAACGACTTTCTAGATAATATAGATTTTAACATTAATCATACAAGAATCTTTGAGTAAATAGTTACCATACAATTCAATCCTTCCACCATACAATGTTCCAATTACATTTAAGACATAAAATTACTGTCAAGTCTTATTTTATTTAATTATATGTATTTCGATCCTTAAATGTACAACTCCAAATAATGCAAATTAGAAACTTCTTTTTAATTTCATTCCACCTTGGCCAAGGGTTCCTGGGTTGTCATTTATCGAATCACATAGGACATTTTTCTTCTTTTACTAGAAGCGATAGATTCTTTATTGATCATTCATTATCACCATATATAACTTATTACACCTAAGCATACCCTTTGATATACCCTAAGGGTCTTAAGGGACATGTCAAAGTATAACTTATCATACATAAGATACTATGATGATCTCAAGTCTAAGGATCACTTGTACTACTATCACCACATGAATTTCTATTGACAGACAAGTAAAACTCTATTAGGTATTCCTTAGCGAGCCACGTTTAGTGAACTTATTCTCCAATAAGCACCTACATACTTGCTTTAGTATCTCTACACAAATGATCATGAGATCAATCATCCTCATTCATTAAGCAAACAACGTATGTGCCAATCTATCCGGATTCACTAATCCCCTTTTTAGTAATCCAATGATTGAGAACTATTTTAATTTTTAAGCTATCTAAGAATTTAGATCTCATAGCATGATCATCATCATGATTCTAGAAGCATTGCTTAAAACTATGAGTTTATCACATATTATAAAAATAGCACCGTGTAGATAAATAAATGCCTTTAATTATATAACTCTTTTATTAATAAATGAATAAGATTGTTATAAAGTATATATTTTATCATTAAACATGATTGACTTGTGCGCATACTACTTTAATAATTCTCACATATGCAAAACTCATAATCTCATGCTATCATCCTCAGATCCAAACCCAATATTCTATTTATCAATTTCATATGAATTTATCCCACTAATTACTAGCCAAGCAATTACTCAAATAAATGCAAGGTATGATAGAAAATACAATATTAACCAGTAATAATTCGTAGAAAAATAAATCAATTAAAGTTACTCATCAAGTTCTGTTGCAATCATAAATATAAGTTTAGTTCATGACTGAAGTAAAAATCATAATCCATAGATAAAAAATCATTCAGAAATTACAACTTAAAGGTAAAGATGAAGTATAGAAAATCTTATGAAGTTTCATGAACTCTGCCCTTTATCTTCACTGTCGATCTCCTTTCGTGATGAATTCCTCTGCTTCAAGCCTTGATCTCCTCTCTCCAAAATTAGGGTTTGCTAATGAATGTCCAAAAATGTCTCTTTTCTAAAAGTAGTATGCACACAAGCCAATCATGTTTGATGATAAAGCATATACTTTGTAATAATTTTATTTATTTATTAATAAAAGAGTTATTAAATTAAAGACATTTATTTATCTACATGATACTGTTATTATAATATGCAATAAATCCATAATTTTAAGCAATGCTTTTAGAATCAGTGTAACAAACGAGATTTCGTATTTTAATTCTAAATATTTGTTGAATTGAATAAATATTTTAGTTGATTTATTTATTGATTTGAATAAATAATTGATGTGATTATGTCATGGATTAATTTAATTGAGTGGAATAAATTAATTAAATTGATGTTTAATAATTTTGTGGTGAAGTTTTAATTTAATTTAAATAATTAAATTAGATGAATTATTATGTGGTAATTTGATAGTAATGATTTAATGAATAATTATAGTAATGACTAATTTAATTTAAATAATTAAATTAGAGATTTACTAATTTGTTACATAAAATTATGATTAATAAATAAATTATGATTGTGTAGCAATTTGATTTATGTGACAATTTTATTTAATAAGTTGATGGTAGCTTTACTTTAATTAAATTGGAATATTGGGATTTAATTGAATAAAGTGTTGCATTTAAAACTATGTAGTAAATGTGTTATTAAAATAAATTAAAAAAGGGTTTTAATTCAGTTTTACCAAACAAGGCTTAAGTCTTTTAAAATTCTATTTTAAGTTTGTTTTTGCGAAACAAGCCTTAGTGGCTTTTGATTTTTAAAAATAAAAGTAACTGATATGTACTTAATAAGGATATTATGTTTTATCAGTTTTTATTATATACGTATTATATTTATATCAGTGTTTATGACGTTAAGTTAGAAAAAATAGAGTTAGAAAGGATAGAGAAGGTTTGAGAGAAAAGAGAGAAAAAGAAGAAGAAGAATTCTCTGTGAAAACAAGAATCCATCGTCATCATCTTCTTCTAAAGCTAACAAGAATCAAAGGTAATAATCTAACTTTAAAATTATGAATTATTAATCTTTATTGTTCTTCATGTTTTTACTTCTCTGTGTTTGAAGTTTTTCATGATAATCATGTAAATATGGTTTATATATATAATTAGTTTATAAATTATTTATATATGATTTGTATGCGAGTTTAAGTTGTTTAATCCATGTAAATATGATGAACATGATGAAATCATGTTCATAGCAATTTACAGTGAAGTATTTTAAAAAATGGCTTCTTTAATATAAAAATTGATGTCTAATTCGTGTTATGTTATGTAAATTGATTATAGATTATGATAATATGTTTAGAAACAAAAATAACATGATTTGAATTAAGTGATTTGGTTTAAAAACAAAGTCATAGTGTTTGTTTTTGTCAAGAACACTTAAAAATGGAGTTTTCTTCAAAATCATGAAAATTAAAGGTTTTAAATTATTTTTTATGATGTTTATATGTGTTAAATCATGTTAGAAACGTTAGTTTATATTTCTGTAATGTTTAATCTTAATTATATCGGTAAGATTTGTTATTTGAGTAAAGTTAATAAACCAAATTGGCTTTTCTGCACAGTTCGCGAGGCTGTCTGCGTCGCACTGTGTCGTGGCGCTGCAACACCAATCCTGTGAGTAAACAGGGCGCTGCAGCACCGCAGCAGCATCTGGTGATGTGGCATGACGCCGCAACGCCAGTTATGTATATTAAATGTAGCGCTGCAGCGCTAAGACCGGAAGGCAGAGCGTGATGACGTGGTATGGCGCAGCAGCGCCGGTTCCGAGGCAGCGCCGTAGAGTCAATGGTAGTTCATTATGTGGCGCTGCAGCGCCACCTATGCAGATTAGCCAGAAAAATCTATTTAAGTGTACCATTCTGTGAGAATGTTAATGTAATAATTATAAAAGCATATTAATAAATTTATAGGTTAATTGGACAGTATGTAATCATATTTTTAATATGAGTTGTATGATTTAAAATTATAATTTGATTGATTATTAATAAGTTTAAGTTTGATGTGAATGTATGGTTTGGTCATGTTATGAACTAACTAATGATTAAACTTAATGATTAGGAATAGTTAACTGGGATTGGTTAACTAGTGATGCGACTTAACTATATGGTAACTAATTCGTGTTGCTATTTGTTAATAACGTGTACGTAGGATAATTGTGGAATGAGTTATTATTTGCTAGCTTACGCGCGAGGTAAGTTTTATAACTATACTCTTTAAATTGAGCAAGTTGTTCTATCCATTCTAGTTTACAATTAAGCAAGTTTTCTTAACTCTACTTTTAATTGAGCAAGTATTCTTACCCTAACTCGATTATGATTGAGCAAGTTTTTTATTCTCTCTTGTTATCAATTACGCAAGTTCTTTAATTCTGCATTGGACAAGTATCTTATTGAAGTTCATTATTGAAAATAATGTAACATTGGCTTAATTGTTCAACCAAGATTTTACGGTATCTTTCAAATGCTTTAAGTTTACTTCTAAAGCATGCTTGATAAGTCTATTGTTATAACTCATGGTTGTTCCATAATTCTTTGTTATCAAACACTTAAATTATCGTAAGTTGATTCAACTACTCCTTAGTTGATAATAGTTGAACTCTAAATTACCCTTTGAGCTTATCCAAACCAAACGTTTTTTGGTGCGGACTCGTCAATTAAAGCTGAGATGAACAACCCTATTAATAAGGGATTACCATGCGAAAGCGTTAAGATGTTTGTACACAATACATGGTACGAAGGGTTGATCCCCCTAAGTACGAGTTAAAGGTCCATATAGTCTAACGATTGTTAAATGTCTAAGTAGAAATACTTATAACCTGGGACATAGTTCAAGGTCTTGTGACCCTCAGATGAATTCTAAATCTTTTTTTCAATTCTTCATTATTGATGATAGAGAATGTTATTCAATTCGATTGAACTTATTCAGTAACAGTGTTACGTTACCTTTATTGATTATTATTCAAGTGAGCTTCTGTTTGCTCACTCTTGCATATATAACCATTGCAACCAAAGTTGAGAAGGTTGACGAACCGTCAACCAGTAAAGGCAATGGCAAGATGAACAAGTGAAGACTTATTTAATTTGGTTATATGATTTTGTATAAGACTTAATTTATTTATGTGATTTTATTTTTGCACTTTATGACGATGTTTAAGGTTAGAAACCTGGGAATGTTTTGACAAGGTTGTAATCCTTTTATAAGGAATATTTTTATCATTAAAGTTATAATTTATTTTGTATTCCTTATTTATGGGTAGTTAGTTATGTTTTGTTTAGATAGTGAACACCAAATCCTGTGAAAATAAAGTATCCGAATTTGGGGGTGTCACAATCATGATGATGATCATGTTAATGAGATCTAAATTTTTAGATAGCTTAAAAACTTAAATAGTTCCCAATTATTAGATTACTAAAAAGGGGATTAGTGAATCCGGATAGATTGGTACATATGTTGCTTGCTCATTGGATGAGGATAATTGATCTTATGAACATTTGTGTGGAGACACTAAAGCAAGTATATATGTACTTATTGGAGAATAAGTTCACTGAACGTGGCTTGCTAAGGAATACCTAATGGAGTTTTACTTGTATGTCAATAAGAATTACTGTAGTGATAGTAGTACAAGTGATCCTTGGACTTGAGATCATAATAGTATCTTGTGTATGATAAGTTATACTTTGACATGTCCCTTAAGACCCTTAGGGTATATCAAAGGGTATGATTGGGTGTAATAAGTTATATATGGAGATAATGAATGATCAATAAAAAATCTATCACTTCTAGTAAAAGAAGAGATATGTCCTATGTGATTCGATAAATGACAACCCAGGAATTCCTAGGCCAAAGTGGAATGAAATTAGAAAGGAGTTTCTAATTTGCATTATTTGGAGTTGTACATTTTGGAATCGAAATACATATAATTAAATGAAATAAGACTTTAAAGTAATTCCATGTCTTATATTTAATTGGGACATTGTCTGGTGGAAGGATTGAATTATACGGTAACTATTAACTCACAGATTCTTTTATGATTAATGTTGAAATCTATATTATATGAAAAGTCGTTGATCGCTAAGGAGGCTTATCCTTATTGTAGAATAAATGTTATTTATTTAAATAAATTATTAGTTTAATTTATTTATTTAAATAAGATTAGAATTGTTCTAATTGATTTATTCACAACCGGTTTAATATGAAGAACCTAAAGGGTCACGCCATAAAAGGAAGAATATTTATTAAAGAAGCTAATAGCATAATCATAATAATAAGTTAAGTATATTTAATTTAATCTATGGTGATAGAATAAATTAAATAGCTTAATATTTATTATTTAATATTTTAGAAATATTAAATATAAATTAATAAGAGGAGTCTTATTATTATCATTACTATTATTATTATTATTTAATTCTTAAAGGAGTTTGAGAATTAATTAATAAGATACTCTCTCTCTCTCTCTCATATATATATATATATATATTCCTAATAAGATTAAGATGCTAATTAATTAAAAGAATTTAATTATTTCCAATAGGATTTAGAAGTCTAATTAATTAAAAGGGTTTAATTAATTAATATAAAACTCTAATCTTAAATTGTTTTAGAGGGTTGTCTACATCTATAAATAAGAAAATCTTATTATTGAACAAGGTTACACAAGTTAGACACTTTATTTCAAGAGTTGGGAGAGCACTCCTTTTTTAGAGGGAAGGTAACTAGGGTTTAGCCAAACACCATTCTTTTTGAGTAAACATTATTTCTTGGTGGATCACCTTTAGAGGCCAAACACTTGGGTGGCTAACGTTGATCAAAGGAAAGAATCTAACCCGGTAAATTCAAGGAGTGCAAGAAAAGATTTGGAGTTAAACTCCTACCTGAAGAAGCTAGAATCTTCAAGGGTATGAATCTTATTCTTCATCTATTTCATTTAATTAATAACTGTGCATAAAGGACGATCCGGGTATATAGTTTGTAAAATTTTAAAACTCTAATTTACCATGCTTCCGCTTATTTTATGCAATTTGATTGCATTCATGAATCTTACAAACATAACATTTTTTTGCCCCTTAATTGGTCTTTTTATAGTATCTTAATCGCGTCCAAAACCAGCCGCTAAATCATCTCCAAAATCCTTGTCGATAATGGAAACTCTTCTTTTCTGCCTACTATTCCGCCTCGGCGCATTTTAACCTTTACAAAATCCGCCCCGCAGATTATGTATTGTAAAATCTGCCCCGGCGGTCTTGTCCAACCTTGAAGCTGTAATTACTCCTTTAAGCCCTAATTTTTCATTTTTTGTCAACCAATCCAGTTCCTATAACATAGACATGATAAAATGAATAAAATGATCCTAAACACACTCGAAGTAGCAACAACTCAAGCTTAAAAGGATGCTGATTCGTAGGTATAAAATCCACTCATCATGCAGTAATTCAAATCTTAATCGTTTATATTCGTTAGTTACTGTTGGATTTGAATCAACTTCCTTTTATAAACGTCATTGAAATCTTCCCATTGGAAAGCTATTGTTGCTCATTAAATGCTCTGATCCTAGAAGATCTATGATGTAGACTTTCAAGGAGGATGTGACTGATTACTTTCGGCTCTGATATGACACATCAAACTGCAGCAGAGATAGTCACGTGGGTTGTTGTCACATCACCGAACTAGTTGTTAGACACACATTGGTCTGATCTTCTTTTTGATCCTTAAGGTAATTAGTAACGTGCTTTGGGATCTGCATTCTACGAGCTTGGACGTTATCAGTCCCCTAACTAAAGTACTATACGATTTTCCTTATCGTAGAGTTTCATGATGATTATAGAGTATCTTACTGATTAACTCTACGGTTCTTTAATTAACTCTATGGTTTTTTAAGCTCTACGATAATGAATAAGCTCTATGATTTTTGTCTTGTATGCGTTATAATCTTTAATGAACTTTACAATCATTTGGCAGACTTTACAATTCTTTTGCAGAATCTATGATCTTGATTTAGCTTTATGATTTCTTGGAAGACTTTGCGATCTTGAACTGAATGCTCTACGATAACTTGGCTGACTCTGCGATCTTCAATAAGTTTTAAAATTTCTCAGAGCAGCTTTACAATCGTTCAATCAACTATACGATCGATTCAGTCCTATAATCTATAAATTTATTTAGCTCAATAGATCAACCTAACAAATTTAATCTTATATTCTAAGTACTTGTACATTAATTTATCTTTTAAGGACTTCACAAAAACTACTATTTACAAATATACATTAATTTTCTTAACAATATCCAAATATATTATCTCATCGTTATCAAATCAAATATGCAATTGCTAACAAAGTTGGTGTGTATATACATGATTTATTAGTTTTATGTAAGAAAATGACAATATTAATAAGTTAATGCATTTTTTTTGGAAGTTCCACTTTTTTGGGGAATACAGTATAATCTCATAATTAAGTACGTCATTCACTATTATAATAAATAAGTCTAAGAAAAGTAGTTCCACATACCAAGAAAAAAAATTCACTATTACAATATCAAAGAACCAATCAACTCTCACTAGAGGAAAAAACAAACTCAAACAAGTCTCATATAGAAGGAAACACACTTTACATAAAAGAAATAATAAACACTTTTAAGTGAGAATCAAACCAGAGACCTAAAGATTACAGTACCCCAGTCTTAACCACTAGACTAAGACCACATCAGCTAAGTTAATGTACTTAAATGAAATAATTGGGTAATTTACGAGCAACGCAAACTCAAATGAGCATGATTGTTTATGAAGGCTCAAAACGAGTTCAAAATATTTTTTAAAAATGCATAACTATATCAAAAACACACTATAATAAAAGACTTATTTCAGATGAAATATTTCGTCGGCCTTAGCTCTCTTTCGACTAAAAAATCAGTCATATATTCGATCTGATAAAAGCTTGTCGGAATTTAGTACTCCGACGTAAATTTGGTCAAAAATATTTATTGTAAGTCCTCGACTTTTAATAAATAGAATTTAAATTTCCTTACAATTATTATGTTAAACAGTAAGGTGTTAAATTGATAAAATGATAAAGTTAAGGATAATATGTGCAAATTATAAAATAAAAAGTATGTCAGGGAATATTCGTTCTGTTGGAGAATATTCGATAAATGCGTTGATACCGAAACAACCAATCATTGGTGGGGCCCACAACGACATAATTGTTGGATACTAAAATTGACAAAAATAACCTTTTTAAAAATTATCAACGGTACTATCACTTTTAACTGTTTAAATATCCGGTGATAACAGTAAAGTAGCATGCAATACTCTACAATAGAACGCGATACTCTATAGTGTAGCATACGACATTCCACAGTAACACGCGGTATTGCACAATATTTAGTATTATTGTTAAAGTAGAAAATGCATAATATTTTATATTATTGACTCAATAGTTGTTACCGTAACAACTGCACAGTATTTCATATTATTGACTTAATAATTAAAATAATATAATTAGATCAGTTAGCATTATTGACAATTTATAGAAGTTCTATCGAGTAAAGGGGTTATTTGATTGTGCATCGTTTATACGGAAGGCCTTCTTCTTTCTTGGGAACGATCTGTTTGTTAGTATTGTAAGTCTATAATATCTATACTAAGAAGGATTTAGTGTTGGATAGTGAACACTAGTCCACTATAGCAAGTACATGAATTTGGGGATGTCACAATAATTATCAAGATATTTCATAATATTGAATCAATAATTGTCATCGTAGCAAAGGTAGCAATGAAAAGTTACATAATTAAAAATCATGAGTATTAAGTAGTTAAACAGACTAATTATTTGAATAACACTAATATATTTGATATTAATACATTAAATAAATAATGCAGAATATAGATAATATAATAATTGGTGAATAATTGACGAATAAAATGTGTTTTGTTACTTGTTTGGCTTATTTTCTTCCATGGTGATAAACTCCACAACACGCTTGCGTGAGGTGGTCGTAGCTCGGATCATTTCTAGCACAGTTGATAGAATGGAACTCTCTCGACACCTCAACCCAACGTCTATATTGAGACGAGAAACTTGGTACAATCGATCAAGTAATGAAATCTGCGTTGAATGGAACACCAACGACGCCTAAACCCCGTATTTATATTGAAACAAGAACCTCGACACAATCAACGATTGATGCAGTAGAAGACGCCACACACACCTATGTATTGTTGTCTGATAAGTCAAAATTGAATCTCAAAGAATAAACTAAGAATAATACTAAGGAATTCTTCAAAGAACCAAAAGTAGAGAATAATATCACAAGTAAATAAATCTGAATACTATTGAATCAATGAATTATGTCAATTACATCAAAAAGACTTTAAATAATAGTAATGAAAACCTTAATCCCATAAGGAATAAGCAATCCAACAGGAATGTAAAACCCTAAATTCTAAACAGAATAAAAATACTAGTTAACAAGTAATTAGAAATCAAATTTATCTAATGAATACCCTAATTACATTAGGAATCTAAAAGATATGAAAAATCACTAAAAATAAGGAAAGAAATTTGGTCAAAAAGTCAAAGTCGCGTCGCCTCTAAAAATACGCCTAAAATTCTGTCACACCAGCGCGGGGCGGGCCGTCACCAGCCCGGGGACAGCCGTCACCAGCGCTGGGAAGCGCCGTCACCAGCGCGGGGGGCGCCGTCACCAGCGCGGGGCGCGCCGTCACCAGCGCGGGTCGTGCTACCCTGGTAGAATATTAGTTGAAACTCTGTCGTCCTGAAGCGGGGGGCGCCGTCCCTAGTACAAATCTGGTGCAGTGCACGCTGTCAGCAGCGCGGGGTGCGCTGTCAGTAGCGCGGGGAGCGCCGTCACCAGCGCGGGGAGCGCCGTCACCAGCTCGGGGAGCGCCGTCACCAGCGCGGGGCGCGCCGTCACCAGCGCGGGGCACATCGTCAGTAGCACGGGGCGCGCCGTCACTAGTGCGGGGTGTGCTACCTTGGTAGAAACTTAGTTGAAACTTTGTGGCCCTGAATCGGGGCGCGCCGTCATTAGTACAAATCTGGCGCGGGGCGTGCATGTCAGTCAGAATTGTTTGCTTGGCTATTTTTGACACGTTTAAGACCCGATCTTGATCCTTCGTCCATCCCTCAAACTCCAACCTTTGTACGAACCAAATCATTGAACTAAGAATCATATTCTATAATGAATACTTTGATGAATGCTTTAACGGTTCCCTTGAATTGGACTTCACCATAAATATTCTCGAGTAATTTTCAGTCCAATCACTTGAAATAATTTGTTGAACCCTTGGAACCCGAGTTGAAAGATTGTTGAAAAATTCTGACCCCTTCTTGCTTGTATCATTCACCTCCTCTTCAAAAGGATTTGTCCTCAAATCTGGCATCTCCTCTTTTTAAAAATGATTCATCCACACATTTGAACCTACGCCCAAACAAATTAAGTCAGTAGCAACAATCAAATCATAAGCACAAATATCAACTTGCAAATGACATATATAAGCAATATCAACAACGCATGTATTAATATGATAAAAAAATCAAAAACTCTACCTCCTGAAAAGAATATAACTTCACGATCCCCTTCCACTCGAAGACTTGTTACTCCCAACATACTAATTATATAAACTAATCTATTATATACTAAAATAAACATGAATGCAAAGTAAAAAAGAATCTGAAAAGTCATATATCCTCCCGGATCAAAAATCATCACGCAGAACTCTACATGTGGTAAATTCTCCCGATGAAGAATCAAAGGATCAAAAGTCAGTCTAATGATCTCGACTCTTTCCAAACAAAACCAATTCAATGATCCTGGGCCAAATGTCAAATTTTAAAATTTATCATGCTTCACATGCAAACTCTCTTGAATTCCTGGATTAAACACAAAATAAAACAAATTAACAAGTTCTTTTTGTCTAATCACAAAAAAATCAAATAAATCAAAATCGCATGTATAGCCTACTAGAATAACATTCAAAACACTTCCATGTAGATGTTCTATGCATTGAACGTGATGAATTGCACGATCCATGATTCCCTCGATGAATATGATCCTATCACGAATATGCAAAACATAACCAACCTTTCCCTTCCCATTGACTTAAACATAGTTAAAATCAAGCAATTGTATCAATAGAATAAAAAATTCACAACCAACTTCACAAGATAAAAACTCAATAGCATACTTATCATGATAAAAAAACTCAACACATGCTAAAGAATTTTCCAAATTGACACAAACTAGAATATCATCAAAACAGATAATAACAAGTTTCCCATGAACGAATGCAAAATATGACTCAACAATCTCCTGGAAGTATGCCATGCCTTAGCTAATCTAAATGATGTCACTAAACATGCATGTAAACCATATCCTAATCCAATCTAACGGTAAACACTTCTCGAATCAAAACCATATGATAGCAAATTATGCACTGAAGATTGCTCTAATGAAACAACATGATTACTACCACTGTCAACTAATGACATCTCATCATGTAAAGATTGACTAGCATGAAAACCTAAATCAACATATGGATAAGAAAACCTAGAATGAATTTCATGCAAGTAAACACAATGAAAACGAGAATATATATCATGATCATAAACTAACTCAACATACATCAAATATCCCTCATAGTTTATAATAAAGATGATTCTACTCTCAAAATAGCTAACAACAAATTTTCCAATGGAAGCATGCAAAACATATTTTAAATAACTCATGAAAATACGAGATGCATCAGCTAATCTAACAGAAATGACTAACCATCTATACAAATCACATGTTAAAATAATTTCCCATTTATCACAATCTCTCACACTAAATTGATTAGGCATTGTCATCACATGTAGATAAACATAAGAACTATGAAATTTATCAAATATATTATCTAAATAAAGAAAATAATAATGATACTTGCTTACCAATTCAAAATCGATGCACAAATTCGTTGTCCCATCCTCCTTAAGTACTATGATCTCATAATTTGCACATAAACTCATGTTCACTTCTATGATACCCTTTTTCATCAACTCTGTAACCTGCCTTGGCAACTCTGTTGTTTCCTCGGGAATACTATTAGTTGATCGGTACAGAATGATAGCACGGGGTATGTCGTCACTCACCTGTATAAGAGACAAAACATAATTAGACAAAGAAGAGTTAATCTGGTTAGTATTCAAAAGCACCATCTTGTACGAATGAACAGTCATTGGCTTTTCAAAATACAGTTCACTTTCCAACTAACTATTTTTTTTATAGTCACATATTTCTTCTCTCTCTTCTTTATGCTCACTCTCTCGTTTGTTTTTCTCTCACTTATTTTCAAGCTCAATCTTTTCATTCCCTCTTTTCTTTTCTCCCTCATTCTTTTTAATCTATTCTTTTACAATATCAACCTTTTGAACAAATTTTTTCTGTCGTTCACTCTCATTTACACATGTATTTTCATTCACACATTCAACTTCACGAACATTAGAATCTAACAGTTCCCCTTGGATTGCATATTCTCTTTCATCTTTATTCTCCTTCGGTTGAATTTGCTCCATATGTGCTTTATGGGCATTTTCTAGATGTAACCAACAATCCTCAAATCCCTTGCGACACGCCTCCATGATGTCTTCTTTTATATTTTTGGATACCTTAGGAGTGTTTTGTGGTTGTCTCCAATGCGAATCTTCATGCCTATGAACCTTATCATCATATAATGTTAATCGCCTTGGGATTTTCTCTACATATCTTTGAGATGTATATTCCTCCCTCCTGTCTTGCTATACTGGAGCAAACCGCTCTTTCATTGCTGTTTTTAATTCTGCCCATGTCTACAGTGTGCGCTCTCCAATTTTTTTTCTAAACTCCCACCATATGATTGCATAATCGGAGAACTCTTGAATTGCTCGTCTGACCTTCCTCTGCTCGGAGTAATTATGATAGTCAAACTCTCACTCTATTTTTCTCTCCCATCTCAGATATGCCTCTATATCAATATTTCCTTGGAAAGTATTCCTTCGAGACCCATAAGACCTTTCATAATTGTAGCCATACATGTTTGCTGCAAAATAAGGGTTAATAGATAAAAAATTTCCTAACACACTCCCTTACGTGTTTCACTCAAACAATAATGAATCTCTAGTGTATGCACTCAATTTGGCTTTTACCCTCTAATAAACTCACTCTCTTGCCTTTTACCTCTAATATTCTCTCTAACAGGTACTTTTAAAATTCACCAAATAAATTCACAGTTTTACAATACAATTCAAAAGTAACTTATCAAGAACAAAATATAGAAGATATGACTATCGGGATACCACAAAATCATAGATTGATTGCCTTGTACTCCTCTTGTATGCCTCTTTTAAATTTCTGTTTGTGCTTCCCCAAAATTTTTCCCGGACGTGGATGATGTTGCTTTGTCGACATTGATGATGAATAATAAATGATAGAATGATCGGATGGTAGAATGGCTTGCTTCAAGTTTTCTTAGAACAGTAGAAGTAGAGTTTGAAAATTATTCTTTAATACTTTTTTTCACGATTTTTTTACAATATATATTTCGACAGAAATTTAAAGATAAGTAAATGGATAGAAATCTTAGCTTTGATACCAAATGATAGACTCCACGGCACGCTTGCGTGAGGTGGTCTTCGCTCGGATCGTTTCTAGCACAATTAATATAATGGAACTCTCTTGACACCTCAACCCAACGTCTATATTGAGACGAGAACTTTGGTACAATCGATCAAGCAATGAAATCTGCGTTGAATGGAACACCAATGACGCCTAAACTCCGTGTTTATATTGAAACAGGAACATCGATACAATCGAAGATTGATGCGGTAGAAGACGCCACACACAACTATGTATTGTTGTATGATAAGTCAAAATTGAATCTCAAAGAATAAACTAAGAAAAATACTTAGGAATTCTTCAAAGAACCAAAAGTAGATAATAATCTCACAAGTAAATAAATTTGAATAATATTAAATCAATGAATTATGTCAATTAAATCAAAAAGCCTTTAAATAATAGTAATGAGAACCCTAATCCCATAAGGAATAAGAAATACAAAAGGAATGTAAAACCCTAAATCCTAAAAGGAATAAAAATACTAGTTAACAAGTAATTAGAAATCAAATATATCTAATGAATACCCTAATTACATTAGGAATCTAAAAGATATGAAAATCCCTCAAAATATGGAAAGAAATTTGGTCAAAAAGTTAAAGTCGCGTTGCCTCAAAAAACGTGCCTATAATTATGTCACATTAGTGCGGAGCGTTATGTAACTAGCGCGGGGTGCGCCACCCTAGCAGAAACTCAGCTGAAACTCTGTCGCCTTGGCGCGGGGGACCCCGTCCCTATTACAAATCTGGCGTGGGGCATGCCGGTTAGTCAGAATCGTTTCCTTGGCTATTTTTGACACGTTTATGACCCGTTCTTGATCTTTAGTTCATCCCTCAAATTCCAAACTTTGTGCAAACCAAACCATTGACTAAGAATCATATTCTACAATGAATGCTTTGATGAATGCTTTGACGGTTCCCTTGAATTGGACTTCACAATAAATTTACTCTAGTAATTTTCAGTCCAATTAGTTGAAATAATTTGTTGAACCTTTGGAACCCGAGTCGAAAGATTGTCAAAACATTCTAACCCCTTCATCCTTATATCACATGGGTGCCACAAATTTATTTAACAAACAAATTTTGTTAAATCGTGGGCAAGTTTGCTTATTTTTTTCCATGGGACCCACACCTTTATTTAACGAGCAAAAATTTGTCAAATTTTGTGTGTCATCCAACCAACTATATCAAGCTTTATGTGTCATCCAGCCAACTTTGTCAAACTTTGTGTTCCATCATTTTACCATAAATAGGTTGTTTAGTTTACCAACGAAGGACACACTAAAAACATAGCAAGAGAAGTAGAGAGAGAAAAGCTCAAACTTGGGCATTTAAACATAAGAATGTAATCATTGTTCAGGTTTATCAACTACGTAGAAAACAATATATAGTCTTATACTAAGGTAAGGGATATCATTCTCTTTCATACTCCAAAATTTATGGTAAGAAATTATTATTTGTTTCTACATCCTTATTATTAAACGGTGAAAATTTCTGAAATGATTAGAATATCCTTAATATATTGTGCTTGATCTAATGTCTTTTGACTTGAATCTTCTTATTATTTTTAATTGCTATATGTGAATTGTGGATCTTATATATTTCTTGAACTTGAAGTAATATTCTGAATATCGTGTTGAAAATTTGGACATTATTGGACTATAGACAAATTAAATTAATAATCTTTAATGTTTATTCTTTATCTTATTATTGTGAGTAGTTATATCTGTAAGACCCTAAACTTTTCTCCTAATAATAATAGCACTAAAATAGTGAATAATTTTTATTTATTTATTTTACTATATGTGATTGGTGCATGTGAGATATAACATGTAAATAAGGTTAATAAATATATAATATGTATATGTGTTTATTAAACAATGAAGCAATAATTGTTGTTAACAATTGGTCTAAGTAAATAAAGAGGTGGTTTAAGTGTATAGTATTAATATATATACTTTAACCCAAGGTATTTGTCTACGTTGGTTTTAAAAATCCCGTGGGTCGGGTCACAACCTAGGACTTTTAATCTCTTTTCCTAAGTTCTCTCTACCATCACTTTTTTTATTTAGAAAAAAGGTTTTGAAGGATTTTTTAAGAAAAGGCCAACATGTATCATGTCGACGATTTAAATATTTTACAGAGTCGCCAGTTGGTAGATTTGAAAATGGTTGTACCAACTCAACCGAGTTTTATTTGAAAGAGGCCCAATTGCTAGACACTGTCGAAACTCAATCTTTGAAAACAAAGTTTGAGTTCGGGGGCTTGGTTAAGTGTGGGGAAGGTGTTAGCCACGCCATGACTCCCGTGTAAATATGGTACCGCATTTTTTTAATATTTCCCTTAAAATTGAAATGCGTGAGTGAATGTTGTTTGAAAATTGGGCCTATTGATTTGATTGATTGAAAGTAGTGCTTTGCTTCGTTGAACCTATATACGAAGGGTTTGATTTGATTTGAAAATCAGTGTTTGATTTGATTTGCAAAAGCATTTAATTTGATTTGCAAAAGCTTTTTTTTATTGAATTGAAAATGATGTTTTGAAAGCTGGTTTATCAAACCCTTACGCTAACATAGGAATTGAAGCCTGTTGATACTTCCAATTTTATCTTTATAGCCTTAAGGCTGCAAGTGAATGATGATATATTGGGCTGCGAAGCATCCTCGACCACAGAAATAGACAAGTGTCGGTCTCCTAATGGGTATGAAAACCATCGGAGGGACGCTGACAATACAATCCATATTTTCACTAGGTTGAGACCTTAAATCCGGATAACCGCTTTAAGGTCTTTTGTATGTACATTTTACAGAAAAACTTGCAGGGTACATTCGTAAATTGGAGTTTGTCTATCGTGGGAATCAGATTTCGATCATTTTGATCATGAATCCCACGATTCCAAGGCTCACATGTGAGTAGCCAATAATCCTGCACAGTTCAAATTTGCACAGAAATAGATATATATCCCAAGATTGCCAGAACTGAGGATTCATTCAGTAAATCCCAGTTCGCGCAACCGAAGCGTCTCATTCCCACTAGATTGAGATCTAAGGGACATGAGGTTTCTTTTGAAGCTGAAAAATGCCGATTCATATTAAATGAATATTTACAGCTGCAATTGGATAACATGAGCAAAGCAGTATATGTACAGTTATATATATGCGAAAACTGTAAAGGGCGATAAGTTTTCACGCGCAAGCCCGATATGAAATTGAAATATGTATATTTATAAAAAACTGTATAAAAGTCACGAAATGATCCAGGTTTAATAGAAATGAAATATATATATATAGAAAAATAATAAAAAGGGCGATGGGATTTCACGCTTGTGCCCGGACTAAAATTAAAATTGACATTAAAGTAGTCAACCAGTGACTGGGAATATCACCCAGTATGGCGAGGAGTGCAAAAACACTAAAGGGGCTACGAAATAATCCAGGCCGTACTGAAAAGTAAATATAAAGGAAAGTTGTCAACCAGTGACTGGGGAGATCACCCAGTATGGTGAAGAGTGCAAAAAAAATAAAAAAGCCATAGAATAATCCAGGACGAATTAAATATATATATATATATATATATATTGACAGAAATATAGTCAACCAAGACTGGGAAGAGAACCCAGTGGTGGTGAAAGTCGTTTATATATGCGTAAATATATATAAAAGCGGTAAACTACCTCGGATTCGACATCTGGGCTTGACAGAATTGAAATGTTAGTACATATATAGTTAAATATATACAAAAAAGGGCCAAACCCGGACTGGGAAGATAACCCAGTCCGACGAAGTTGTCAAAACGAAGAGTTTAGTGTATTGAAGCTGCTGGAGCTGACGGATAGTCAATCCGAGTTATAGAAATGCCAGAAATTGAGTTTGTGTACAAAAATTTACCAAATTTTGACAAAAACGGCCATAGAACTAAGTTCCGGGAATATTTAGAAAATGAAACTTATCGTGCAAGTGTATAAAAGTACGAAAAAGTAATATAAACTTACTGATCGTAAAAATACTCACAATGGACTGCTACACAGGCTTTTTGCCAAATCGTAGGCTCTATACGTCCAAATCTATTAGTTATTTTCTAATATTTGGTAGTATGTGGGTATATCTACTTGTTAGAGGGAAAACACTTGGGTTTAGAAGGGGTGAAAAAGTCGTAAAATCAAACAGGCAGAGGTTTGCTGTGTTTTTTCCTTTTTGAAATGAGGGGGGGGGGGGGGGGGGTGCAAGTTTATTTATAGGCCAGGGAGCCTCAGCTCTACCTGCTGCTACCATAGGTAGAGATGCAGCTCCACTGGTGGGGCCTGCGATGCCGAGTTCTGTCGTCTCAAAGTACGTGCACTCTGAACAACGCGCAGTCGAAGTCGAAACTTTCTGACTTTTGATCAAAGCGTCTGTTTGAGGCGTGCGATACCTTTTCGGAAAGCGTCCATTTGAGGTGTCGCAATGACATGGGATAAAACATTTTCTGAGTCCAAGAAGACGGGTTCGTAACCAGGTCTTCGATTCCTCGCAGTTTGTCCGTTGAGCTGTCTTGCGCTGTTTACACTCAGGATCATCGTTATGGTTTGTTCTGACCTTGTTGACATCAATTCAGCTTGAATTTGACAGAGTCAGCTTGAATTTGGTAAAATAACTATTTTGCCCCTCCCGGGGTTGCCTTTAGTGTCGGCATGGCCTTTGGTTGACTTTCGAGAGTTATTTCCAAGACTTGGATCCCATTCGAGTCTGTTTGTCCTTAGTATTGTCTTAGGCTTAGTTGGTCATTCCAGGTTTTCTCCTAGAGGTGTTGTGATGCTTCAGGTTTATTCCTGAGGTTGTCATGACTTCCCAGGTTGCTGTTGGGGATGACTTGCACTTCCCGGGTTGTTGCTGGTGTTGATCTGTACCTCCCGGGTTAAAATCGAGGCTGAGTTGACATCCCGATATTGGTAATCGAGGTTGATTTAAAGGCCCAATTGGAGATCAGAGTTGATTTAATGGCCCAATATTGAGATCGGAGCTAGATAGACGGTTCGATTGGAGATTGGAGTTGGATAGACGGTCCGATTGGATATCAGAACTGGATAGACGGTATGATTGGAGATCGGAGCTGGATAGACGGTATGATTGGAGATCGGAGCTGGATAGACTGTCTGATTTGAGATCGGAGCTGGATAGACGGTCTGATTGGAGATCAGAGCTAGATAGATAATCCGATTGGAGATCGGAGCTGGATAGACGGTCAGATTGGAGATCGGAGCTGGATTGAGTACCGATATTGGTGATAGGATTTGATAGACAGTTCGATTGGAGATCAGAGCTGGATAGACGGTCCGATTGGAGATCGGAGCTGGATTGAGTACTGATATTGGTGATCGGATTTGATAGACCGTCTGATTAGAGATAGGAGCTGGATAGACGGTCCGATTGGAGATCAAAGCTAGATTGACGGTCCGATTGGAGATCAAAACTGGATTGAGTACCGATATTAGTCATCGGATTTGATAGATGGTTCGATTGGAGATCTGAGCTGGATTGAGTACCGATATTGGTGATCGAATTTGATAGACGGTTCGATTGGAGATCGGAACTGGATAGACGATCTGATTGGAGATCGGAGCTGGATAAACTATCCGATTGGAGATCGAAACTGGATAGATGGTTCGATTAGAGATCAGAGCTGGATAGACTGTCTGATTAGAGATTGGAGCTGGATTGAGTATCGATATTGGTGATCGGATTTGATAGACGGTCTGATTGGAGATTGAAGTCGGATAGACGGTCCGATTAGAGATCGGTGCTGGATAGACGGTCCGATTGTAGATCAGAGCTGGATTGACAGTCCGATTGGAGATCAGAACTGGATTGAGTACCGATATTGGTGATTGGATTTGACTTGAGTACCTATATTGGGGATCAGATTTAATTTTACCGATATTGGGGATCGAATTTATGTTTACCAATATTGGGGATCAGATTTAGCTTTACCGATATTGGGTATCGGATTTTGGTTTATCGATATTGGTGATAAGATTTAGGTTTATCGATATTGGTGATCAGATTTAGGTTTACCGATATTGGGGATCGGATTTAGGTTTACCGATATTGGGGATCGAATTTAGGTTTATCGATATTGGGGATCAGATTTAGGTTTACCGATATTGGGGATCGGATTTAGGTTGAAGAAACCGCATTGGTGGCAGGTTTTGAACTAGAGGACAAGCATTGGGGCCGGGTTTGGATTGATAGCCCAGTGTTGGGACCGGAGTTGATTTTGATTGATGACTTTGCCCTCCTGCAGTGTTAGTATTGGGGTAAGAAAAATTTTAAGTGTCTACAGATGCCTCTCTTTATCATGTTCATCCAGTGCAATGGAATGAGTAGGATAAAGATTGCTAGACACTTGAAATGTGATTGTTTAAGGGTATGTTGTGCAGGTTAGATACCTTTGATGAGTTAGGGTTACCCTTGAGTGTCTACATCATCTTCTGCTGAGGATAACATTTTCTGCCATAGCTTCGTAGATTCTGATGAGGTTGACATTGTCGATACCAGCTTGGTGATCCTTTTGAGGATGTGTATAATAGATTCCATCATCGGGGATGGACTATTATATGGTTTTCGTCACCGAATTACTTTTGATATTTCATGGAGGTTGCTCAAACGGCTGAATTGAATTTGGTTTGTACCCGAATCTTCGCTGGGGTTGAACTGGACTTCGGTCTGTACCCGAATTTCTCTAGAATTGAACCAACGGCTGAACTGGATTTTGGTCTGTACCCGAACTTTACTGGAATTGAACCAACGGCTGAACTGGACTTTGGTCTATACCTGAACTTTGTTGGAGTAAAACCAACGGCTGAACTGGACTTCGGTCTGTACCCGAACTTCGCTGGAGTTGAACCAACGGTTGACCTGGACTTCGGTCTGTACCCGAACTTCGACAGTGTTGATTTTTTTTGCAATTTGATGCCATTTTTTCGGTAGCTTTTCAGCAGTCTTCATTAGTGGACCCTGGACATGGCTCCAGGAGGAATAGCGAGGGTTTTCAGTATGTTCCCCTTTCTATCAGGATTACGCTGCTAAAACGCAGGATTTCTGGACAAACCGCTTAATCGCGTAGCAATTTTTTCTCAAATTTGACTTGGTAGCTCATACAAACTCCATTTCAACCCAAACTAAATCAAGCCCGAGGGAATGGGACCCACCCTGGGGAACCACAGGTGGAGGTGCGGCAGCCGTAGGTGGACCCGCTTCCACCTGGGCTATTTATTGCGCCGCGGGATTTCATTTGAAACACTCTCAGTTTTGAGTTCCAAATGGATTTCGATCTTCTTTTTCAGATCTACGGAGCGTGGACAACTGTTTTCTGATTTCGTCAGTTCCTACGCGTTCAGCACAGTGCAGGTAACGTTTACGTCCTTTTTTTGCAAGTTTTAACCGTTAAAAGTATGCGAACCACGTAGGGAGCTTTTAGACGCAATGTATGAAAAATGTATGTTTATATGACCTGTTAAATTTTTTTTGACTACATATGTATGCATATCTTACTGTAATGCACGTTTGGATGTAAGAAAATTCAGGTTATGAGACAGTGCTATTTTGCTCTTTTTGGTCAGTTTAGTCATCCTTTTTGAGGCCTAGTGAGCCTGGATTTTCAACTAAAAATATCCATGGTAATTTGGCTAGTATGTGAGGTTGACTCTTGATTTTTTTCAATAAATATGAACTATTTTTTTTGGGTAGGTGTGTTACTGAATGGCCACCTAGACATGCCTATGTGCATATGGACAGTCCATTTTACAAAGGAGACTCTGGCGAAATTTTTTCACAATCTTAGGCACTTAAAAGCATTCAGCTTTGACTCTACTGGGGATTTTTGACTGACCCATGCAAGTTTTTATCTTTTGGGTTTTGAAAACATGTAGTTTTAACTTTATTGGGTATTCTCAACTGACCCATGCATGTCGTAGGACCTAGAGATATATGATATACTGATTGCAAATAATAAGCCAAAGGTTTTAGGCTTACCACACCCTTTCTGAGGTGATTTGGAGACTTGTTGTTGGTGATGGACCGTGATAGACCCGGCAGTTCTAGCAGGGTATCCTCAGGTGTTAGACGTAGGAGGGCTTCTGATGTTCCTCATCTACGTCTAGCTCGACCCCAGCGTAGATTGGTGGAGTCGGTGATTCGCCCAGCGTATGACGAGCAGCCCTTGATATTGATGATGAGGAGGATCCTTTTGCTACTCCTGCTCCAGCTCAGGCTCCACGTGCAGAGGTTCCATGCATTGTTGCGCCTACTCAGGAGCTACTGGGCGAGTTTAGTCGCCATCATTCGAGATATCTTCATGCCAATGAGGTGACTTGAAGTTTTTATCTTTTTTAGATTCTTTTCTTCCTTTTGCCATTCTCGGGACACAGGTTTTTGACATGGGTTATTTTTTTGATGCAGGTTCCCGACTTTACCCAACCCTGAGGGAACTAGTTTAATGTGCACTCCCTTTATTCGACGATGCATCAAGAGTACAGGGAAGTCGTAGACGGTTGGGGGTTGCAGGCATTCTTCATAATTTTGCCCCGCCGTTGCCCATGGGGGTATATGAGGGCTTTGTTTGAGCGCTGGTTCCACCAGACTCAGTCCCTTTATCTGCTAGATTGCGAGGTGATGATAACTCCTATGGATTGGATATTTATCACTGGCATTGAGTTTGAGGGTGAGTCAGTACCTGTCATGATGGACATGACGCCCACTGCCATTCAATCCCTGCTGGGAGTTCCTACGACGGCGTTCAAGGGTCGATCGGTCCGATTTGGTCCCTTAAGTATGGCTGCCTAAGATGGGACTTTGCTGGTGCCTCCGCCTGATGACCAGAGGGCTAGGGATCGCATTCTGAGGTGATTGTTTTTGATGATCATCAGGGGTTATTTCGTGGCAGACAACTCGTCTACTGTGTCCTTTGCTTTGATTAGCTCCACTCGACATGTAGATCACCTCAGTGACTATGATTGGGGCTCCTATACCTTTGCCTATTTTCTCTGTGGCATGCGCATGCTTTTGGAGGGTTCGACGGAGGCTTGGTTAGGATTTTACCCGTTTCTGCTAGTTAGTACATCTCTTTGTACCTTTTTGATTTCAGCATTTATTTTTGTTAGTCTTGGTCACTGAGGACTTTTGATATTTGCATGTCCAGCTCTGGGCATTTGAGAGGCTTCCTTGCCTACGGCCCACCACTGCATTAGGTCTGGAGACCTATCATCGAGGACGGCGATGGCATCACTCTTCAGTGACGGTGGTCCCTGTTGCTGAGGGATTTACTCATGCCCATCTTTAGTTAGAGCTTTTGACGGCTGGATTAGTATCCTGGGTGCCGTATACCTCTGAGTTTTTGACCATCGATTTTGAGGGAGGCGTCCTTACAGGTCGGGAGTTTGTTTTGTCGACCCGCAGAGTCCCATTATTGACGGAGGGAGGCTGAGAGCTCTATCTTGGATAGCGTGCTATTAGGAGCATTATAGGGGAGATTCGCATTTCTATTGCTCCTCCTGCTTGGTTTCATTGGCAGTTGACTTTGCCATTCACAGACATCCCTATGAAGGGCATAAATGGCTTTGCCTTATCAGAGTGCCTGCACGCTAGGAGGTATTTAGCAGCTGGTGGAGCCCTCGTACTATTGGAGCTCAGACTTGTGCTACCCAGTTTATGGTAGACATGGTGCCAGGGTCTGTGATGATGACGGATTGGATAGCTTGCCTCAGGGAGCCCACTCATGCAGACCAGATAGTAGATCTGACCAGGGAGTTGGAGAGCTCGTTTCTTTATCAGGCACCTTGGCCGAGATCCGTCAGAGGCATCTTCATTTGACCCGTCCAGCTCTGGAGCAGGCCCCTCTTTAGGTCCATTTAGCAGCAGCTTTATAGTGGCAGTTCCTCCCTTATACCCCCAGACATGCTTGATAGCAGCAGTTTTATATCCACCGAGGAGATGGAGCAGGTCGATCACTTTGACATTGATGTCATCGACTTCCTTTGATAGCTATTGTAGCTATACTTTTTGGTCAGCCACTATTTTGGCTATTTGGCGATTGTGCCATCATTTTGATAGACCACTGTATTAGTTGGGTGGTGGTGCCCTATTTCCCTGTATTCTCCTTTCTGCTTTGTATTATCATACAGGACTAATGCCCGCAGTAGATAGCTTGATGTAGATATTCATAATCTTTTCTATCTATCGCATCATATTTATATTACTGTCATCATGCATGTATTATATCAGATGTATGCATTTAGATAGATGAGTTTGGATGTGACCCCTGGATGGTCTTGTGATATGGTGATACAGATGCCATCGTCTTTCGTCAGCCGTATTGAGCATGTACCACCGTCTGCGGTAGCAGTATCGTTGAGGTCCTGGTATGAGAGTTTGCCGTTTTCAGCCAGGGGGACCGTGGACCATATGTTGGGGTATTCGCTGGCCCTTGCGGAGTTTAGAGTTCCATAAGGGTTTGTTGACTGCCTTTTACCCTTATGGATGCCTGAGAGGTAGGTGTTCCGCATTGGAAGACATGATCTATCACCGACTCTGGAGGAGTACCAGAGATTCATCAGTTTGGAATTAGAGTTGCCGTACACTCAGGACGGCTATTAGTGTTATGTGGAGATCGTTTACCTGTATGTCTGGTCCTCGATAGAGTGTAGTTATGGATGAGATTGTTTCCAGACACGTGATCTCTATTGAATTCTTGATCGATCGCTTTGGCAAGCTTGATAGCTATAACCGCCATGTCGGGGATTTTGTCATTTCAGCAGAGGCGTGGCATTCGGCCAGGATAGATATTATGCTGATGTGTATTGTGGCATACGTCTACATGCCATTACGCTTGTATCATCTGGATGCGGGTTTAGTCATTATGGTTAGGGCCCTTAGACAGGGTAGTACCATCATCCCTATGATATTGGCAACGATGCTGAGGTCAGTTACCCATTGCAGCACCTATCTCGAGGGGTTTTTTCCAGGTAGTTCGGTCTTGCTGTATATATGGCTGATGTCCCATATACGACCGATTGGATTCTTCAGGCCTCGGGGTTTTTGATTCACTCATGAGACATCCACAGTTTACTCCTTTCAGCCTGCGGAGTGCATTGATGCGGAGTCATGGTTGGCATTTTTGTCGAATATTGAGCATCCGTTCTTGATCTTGCCATGCTCAGGGCTAGCATCCCCATATGGCTTTATCACCTATGCTTCTGGCCTAGATTATTTGCCGCTAGCGGGTTTGAGGGGAGTGACTACCTATCATCCGCTGGCAGTTATGGAGCAGTTTGATTAGTTTCAGAGTCTTCACCATTTTGAGGGATCTGCTGATCAGAGGATGTCGACTTCTTCTATATCATCTACTAACTTGATTAGAGTGTACGAGTGTTGGACTCATCGAGAGAGGGCTAATTTCTCTGGTAGCCATCTGGGCCGTTCTCCAGAGGACTCTGCATGGCTGGAGGCAGATATGGCAGCAGCAACATTTGTTCCTTCAGCTCCTATTATAGATTCAGATGAGGAGGAGCCTATGGAGGACCCTGATTCTCCTACTGAGGTTGAGCTATTCGTAGGTTTGACAGCTTCTTTAGTTAGCGACCCACCGACTATTCTTGTAGGCATATATCTGGCTTTGGCGGACTCATTGTTCAGGATGACCTTTGAGTGGGATCAGGCTAGAGCACAGATGTTGGCCTCTTTATCTGGCAAAGATATAGCTTTAGCTGAGAGGGACACACTTCGAGTCGCTCATGATGCTGGCTTGATAGAGAGATATGAGCTTCAATCTGCCAGAGATGTAGTGGTTATGGAGAGGGATGAGATCCGCTCAGCTAGAGATGCAGCTTTTGCTGAGATCGAGGATACTTTGATTGCTAGAGATGCAGCATTTACAGAGAGGGATGAAGCCATAACTTCCCATGATTTCCACATTGGTGACAGTAATGCCCTTCGATCTAATACTCACGGCCTGATTAGCAAGATGAGTGCATATATAGATGACCACAGTGCCACATTGCAGATGACTGTGGAAGTTTGGAGCCGTATAGAGGCTGAGGGTATTGCACTTGCAGCTGCTCCTCCATCTTCAGAGAGAGATGCCATGGTGGCATTGCTGGCCCGCTTATCCTTGGGTCCATAGACTAGCTTTATTTTTCCTGCACAGACTAGGTCAACCATTTTTGTCATGTACAGGGCATTATGTATATATCAAACAATTTTATATATCAGAGAAATATAGTTTTGATTCACTTCCCTGATTGGATATGTACTGTCATTGCTGCGTGATTACCATTTCTTTCATGACTCAAAGTTGTAGATGTATCTCAAACTTTTCCTTGATGGACTTACTGTTGAGAGGTCAGAGAGCATCTAAGATGGGTCTGCTGACCTAGCAGGCTTGATAGAGCTTAGGTTTCACCAATTTTTGGTGTCTTAGAACTGGTCTTTTATTGGGTTTTTTCTTGAAGGTCAAACCGCGCCGTAAATGGCTGCCTACGTACTCCCGGGTTGAGGGAGATCAGGTCATTCGTAGTTCTGGCTTATAAATTAGAGAGGTTTGAAAAGTATTTATCTTAGGTTTTAAGTTTGGTTTGATAAGTTTTTGAGTTTTTATTTGGTTTGACCGCACCAGAAATGGTTGCTTATGTACTCTTGGGTTTAGGGAGATCAGGTCATTCGTAGTTCTGGCTTTCTAGTGAAAAATTGAACCTGATTTGATTCGTAGGACCCGGATGCGGGTATGCATGTCTCAGACGTAATACCTTTTTACAGTGTCTGAATTGATTAGTTGGGGAAACTCGTTCCCATCCATATTCTTGTAGTCTGATGGCTCCCCCTATCAGCATTTCCTTGACAATGAAAGGGCCTTCCCAGTTTGGGGCAAACTTTCCTTTGGCTTCATCCTGATTGGCCATGACTTTCTTTAGCATCGGGTTATTTTCTTTGAATTGCCTGATTTAGACCCTTTTGTTGTAGGATCTAGCGATCCTTTGCTGGTATAACTGCCCGTGGAAAATGGCTGCAACCCTCTTTTTATCTATCAGGGACAGTTGATGATATCAGTCTTGCAACCACTAATCTTCGTCTATCTGAGCGTCGATCATAACCCGTAAGGATTCCATCTCTACTTCTATGGGGAGGACTGCTTCCATGCCATAGACCAATGAAAAGGGGGTAGCCCCAGTAGAGGTGCGCATTGACGTTCTGTATGCTAACAGGGTGAAAGGCAGCACGTCAGGCCATTCTTTGTGATTGGCGGACATTTTCTGCATAATCTTTTTAATGTTTTTGTTGGCTGCTTTGACAGCACCATACATCTTAGGCCGATAGATGACGAAATTGAGATGCTTGATATAGAACTTACTGCACAATTCTTTCATCATTTGATTATTTAGGTTCTTGGCATTGTCTGATACGATCACCTCCGGTTGTCCATATCGACATACGACATTATTTTTGATGAAACTAATGATGACCTCTTTTGTGGCTTTGGGAAAAGAGGCTGCTTCAACCCATTTAGTGAAGTAATCGATCATGGTGAAGATGAATCGATGACCATTGCTGGCTTTGGGTTCCACCGAACCTATCACATCCATTCCCCACATGGAGAAAGGCCATGGTGAACTCATGTTGTGCAGCTCATTTGGAGGAGCGTGGATAACATTTCCATGTACTTGGCATTGAAAACATCTCTTAACGTGATCGTCGCAGTCAGCCTTAAGAGAGATCCAATAATGTCTAGTTGTTAATATTTTCTTGGCAGCAGATGACCGCTCATGTGTGGACCACAGACTCCACCGTGGATTTCATCCATAAGTCTTTGGGCTTGCTCTTTGTCGAGGCATCTCAACGTGCCTATTCCAGCATCCCTTTTGTAAAGTGCATCTCTGCTCAAATAGAACTTCATGGCCATCTTGTGAATCCGTTTTCGCTCGGATTGACTTGTCCCAACAGGTGTGGATCCATCATGGAGGTATTCCTTGAGGTCTTGATACCAAGGTGGATTGACATGAGGTATTTCATCTGATACTTCTCCAATATAATTCCCATATGTTGGTGTTTTTTGGATTGTGAACTTGATGTTGGGAAATCCACTCCTATCGGATATGCTGATTAACAAAGCCAACGTTGCCAATGCATCAGTGAAGTCATTCCTACCTCGTGGTATATGATTGAAGGTTATATCTTCAAATTCACGGGATATTTTGATGTCCTGCCAATGGTAGGGCAGCAAATGCAGCTCTTTAGTGAGATACGCGCCGGTGGTTTGTCTAATGACCAGCTCTTAATCTCCGAAGACTAGTAAGTGCTTGATAGACAATGATTGGGCTAGTTTCAACCCCATTATACAGCCTTTATACTCGGCTGTGTTGTTGGTGTTGCCAAATTAAAGTTTGGTAGCCACAGGATACTGCTTTCCTGCAATAGAGATAAGGACTGCCCCAGCTCCGGCACCTTTCATGTTTACCGCTCCTTCGAAATACATTTTCCATGGTTGGACTGTATTCTCAGACTGGATTTGTTGAATTTTCATGATCCCATCATCCAGGAAATATGTCTCTAGGGACTCGAACCCTCCTTAAGGTGCTTCAGCTAATTGATCTGCAATGCCTTGACTTGATTGGCTTTTGAGTCACGTAGACGATGTCGAATTGCTGTAGAATCAACTGCCATTTGGACAGTTGGCAATTCAACATTGGTTTGTTGAATACATATTTTAGCGGATCCATACGGGATATGAGGTAGGTCTTGTGCCCATGGAGGTAGCGCTGTAACCTCATTGCGGCCCATGCTAATGCACATCATATTTTCTCTATTAGGGTGTATTTCTATTCCCCACTGCTGAATCTTTTGCGGATGTAGTAGATGGATCTTTCTTTGCTACTATTATCCTTCTGTCCTATCATGCAGCCCATGGCGTTGGCATTAACAGACAAGTACATGAACAAGGGAACTCCATCCCTTGGTGGTACCAACACTGGTGCTTCGATCAGCTGCTTCTTGATGGCAAGGAAGGCTTGTTGACAATCCTCATTCCATTTAATGGAGGAACTCTTCCTTAGTAGCTTGAATATGGGTTCACATGTTGCTGTGAGCTGAGAAATGAATCTGCTTATGAAGTTGATCCTTCCCAAAAACCCACATATCTCCTTCTCTGTTCGAGGTACTGGCATTTCAGTGATGGCTTTGATCTTGGCAGGGTCTAGCTCGATGACCCAATTGCTTACCAAAAATCCTAATAGTTTGCCTACTTTGACACCAAAAGCACATTTGGCAGGATTTAGCTTGAGGTTGTACTTATGCAACCTGTTGAACAGCTTCCTGAGATGGTTGATGTGGTCATCTTCCCTCCGGGATTTAATGATGATGTCATCAATATAGACCTCTATTTATTTGTGCATCATGTCATGAAAGAGGGCCATCATGGCTCGCTGATACGTGGCTCGGGCATTGATGAGTACGAAGGATAGTCGTCGATAGCAAAAAGTTCCCCAGGGAGTGATGAAAGCTATTTTCTCCCTGTCCTCTTCAGCAACCATGATTTGATGGTAACCCATAAAGCAATCCACGAAGGAATACATGCCATACTGTGCTGTATTGTCGATCAAGATGTGGATGAAAGGTACCTAGAAATTGTCCTTAAGGTAGGCTTTGTTCAAGTCCCGGTAATCGACGCAGACTCATACCTTCCCTCTGGGTTTAGGAATGGGAACTATATTTGACAACCATTTTGGGTAGGTTGATACCATGATAATCTCGGCTTTGAATTGTTTAATGACTTATTCTTTGACTTTCAGACTCCACTCAGGTTTCAATCGCCTGAGCTTTTGTTTGACTAGATTGAATCCATCTTTGATGGGCATTCGATGGATGACAATGTTTATGGATGAGCCAATCATGTCTTTATGTGACCATGCAAATACATCCTGCTATTGCATCAGGAATTCAATCAGGTTGGCTTTTTGATTGGGTATGAGGTCTAAACCTATATGGATTTCTTTGATATTTTCGTAGGTTCCTATGTTGATAGTGGTGGTTTGGTCGAGGTTTGGTTTAGGTTTGTCTTCAACCCGTTCTTTGATCTCCTCAGGCACCTCATAGTTATCTTCCTCCTCTTGATCAATATCCATCAAGTCGAAGCTCAGTTCTACATCCAAGTCGTAGTAATTTTGATAGGTTGGCATCTCATTAACAGAGACACACACATCCAATGCTTGGGTCCCCTTTTGACCGAGGCAAGGGATACTGCTTCAGTTATCCAGGGTTAGGTCCTTATGAACAGGAAGGATGCCAAAATTGTGCTCGTCTGCCTCGTCTTGGATAATAATTGAAACATCCTTCAGAATAAGGCCGAGGTTTTTCTGTGGATGGTTCCTTTTGATGCGAGGAATTTGGACATGATCTTCGTTGTCACTATCTGGGAGTTCGCCATTCATGCCCTCGTAGTTGATAATAACCATCATGTTAGCGAATGGGTCTCGTCCTTAGTACAGGACCTTTTCTTTTCCCTTTCCGCTATCTGCCTCAAGCTTAAGGGCTTTTCTTTCATTGACGGGGATGATTGGAGGAAACAACATGGTTGATACCACCGTAGGAATCTTCCTCATTGGTTTTACCCATCCTGTATTGGTGAGATTAGGCAGTAATATTGTGGAAGCATGAGCCTTGGGATGCTTATGTGGATTTCGACGGCTTGACCGGGATGAATATCCCAATCCTGCTCTCCCAGTTTGACTTGGGATTTGTATCGGGCTCTTGATACCTTGCTTATCCTTTCCCAACCCTTTTCCAGGCTGGAAACCTAATGATACCATCTCTTGGCCTACTGTCATTATTTCGGTGGAGATTTTCGGTTTTAAGGCTGGCAATCTGACAGGTAGATACTGGGTATTGTTTATTTCCAAATCTTGAAAACTGGCCAGTTCAATTCCCTTCATCTAGGCTGATCACTGGCATGTCTCCCTGTATATAGGCAGGGTATTCTGGTTCGGCATTGACCGTGCTGAGGTTGCCATTGATAATATATTTGAGCTGTTAATGGAGGGTGGATGGCACTGCCCCTGCCATGTGAATCCAGGGTCTGCCCAGCAACAAGTTGTATCTTGTGGTGATATTGAGCACCTGGAAGGATACATAAAAAGTGTGCGGACCAATTTCTAGAGGAAGCTCTATTTCCCCCATAGTCTGTCGGCGAAAGCCATCCAAAGCCCGGATGACCACATGACTGGCTTTGATCCGGTTCGGATTTATCTTCATCCTTTCTTAGGTATCGTAAGGACAAATGTTGAGGGATGATCCACCATCTATGAGAACGCCTCCTATCACAAATTCAGATGACATTACGGCTATATGTAAGGATTTACGATGGCCCGTCCCTTCTGCAGGGATGTCGTCGTCCATGAAAAATATCACATTACTGTTGAAGATGTGCTCTATCACGTGTCAGAATTTCTCAGCATCCACCGTGTGTGGCAGATGGGCTTCTTCTAGTACTTTCACTAGAATGTTACAGTGATCCACTGAGGATAGGACCAATTCCAAAATGGACATTTGCTTGGGTGCATTCTTCAGACTTTGCACTATTTTGATTTCATTGTGTCCCATTTTGTTGAGGAACTCTTTGATTTTCTCATCATCCACCTTTACTTTGGCTTTGTTGACTGGTTTGATCACCCACTGAGGCGGTATAATGGATTGTCCTTTGATAGGATGATAATGTTGTTTGAGGTGGAACCTTCGTCGCTCCCGTAGTTCCATGGGACATTCTTCAGACTGATGACTGGATACTAAGGTCTGAAGGGCAAGATTAAAGGCTCAGGTGTGTCCACCTTAACAGGATTTTGTATTTCTTGAACCCCCTTCCCTGACAGTACTAAGAGTATGAGGATTGACTCCCTATCACAGGATACGACAACCACTATGTTCTGGTTCTATATAGTGGGGATCCAGAGAGTGTCATTGGCTGGGAGATCAAGGATTTGATTTCCCCTTATCAGGTCCCCCTTTTCAATCATGTCTTGAATCAAGTTACAAAGTGCCCAGCAATCCTCGGTATCATGGCCGGGTGAATTGGAGTGGTACTGACATATTTGGTCAGGTTTAAATTTTCTGGCTCGAGGGTTCAATGGGGGTAACAAGTCTGTAACTATTCCCTCATTGATCCACATCTGGAGGATCTCTTCTATTGCCTGGTTTAAGTTGGTGAAATTCCTTTGAAATAGGAATTTCCCATCTTCTTGGAGATTCTCTTCTTTGGCCACCCTATTGGCCCAGAGATCATTCTTATTAGACTGGTATTGATTTCTCATGGAAGTGATCTCCAGTGTGGGAGGATGATCGACAATGCACTGGTTGATTTGTCTCACCATTTTCCTGGTGAGCTGATGCTGGTAAACGACCAGTTCTGCTAACTGCTCTATTTGTTCCTTGAAAGACTTTATTTCTTTCTCTACCAGAAATTGTCTTTTAAAAACTATCTAACTATCTGGGCTGGTGTTGTGGGATTGAGTCGATTCCCTAACATAGCGGAGGTACTTGGATCCTTCTCCACTTGAGGTGCTGATCATGTTGACATTTTCCTCTTTATGTTGTGGAAGAGGATTGTCCTGCACATACGGTTGCTCTGATTTTGTCACCATGATCTCTCCGCTGTCAATCAAGTCTTGGATTTTGTGCTTGAGAGACCAACAGTCTTGAGTGTCATGGCCTGGAGATCCGGAATGATAAGCACACTTCTTGCTTGGGTCAAAATTCCAACCATTAGTGTTGGTTGGTGGAAGGAGTTGAACAATCTTCTTCTGAGCTATCAGAAGTTTGAGCACGTTCTCGAGTGAATCCCCTAGGGGGGTGAAGGTTCTTCGATGCCTGACCTCCATGTTTTTTTAAAATGGAGGGTTTGAAGGCTATACCGCAGCTTAGAAAGGGGTATAATTTCTCCTTTGAATAGGCATACTGTTTGACTCGCCTCTTTGATTTTGTCCTTGTAACACTAAGGACACTTCTTTGTCTTTCTTTTTGTGGATCCTTCGGGGATTACTCCAGTAATTTTCAGGCTGGATATGCTCGGTGACAGCTTCGAGGGCGATCACATATTTTATCTTCCCGAATTTGAGTCCCATTTCTGCCATTTCACCGTGTTTGATCATTTCAGAGAATGGTTTTCCTATACCTGCTAGGATCCTCTCATAATAAGGAGCTTCTTGGATGTCGATGATGGTTATGACTATCTCAGATTCAGTCATGGCTGGGGTGACTTGTGCTGCGACCCGCCTCCAATGTTGGGTATATTCCCTGAATGATTCGGTGTTCTGTTTGTTGATCTTGGTTATCTGGTATCTGTCTGGAGCCAACTAAGACTGGAAACTGTACTGGCTGAGGAAGGCATGGACCAGCTCTTCCCAACTGTGGATTTTGGAGTTGTCCAGACAGGCATACCAGGCTTTAGCCTCTCCAGATATACTTTTCTGAAATAGTTGCATTTGAAGTTTCTCGTACTCTACATAGGATCCGAGTTCTCCGATGAATACTTTCAGGTGTGTGTAAGGGCCTCCCAATCCATCGTATTTCTCAAACTTGGGGGTTCTAAATTTCTCAGGATAGCGTGCCCCGGGGAAAATACAGAGGTCGGAGTAATTCACGTTGCCAAATGCCCAGTCCCTTTGATAGACCGGAGGGTTTCTTCCATCTATTGTACTTTCTTGAGAAGGTCGCCAGCTTCTTGCTCCTTCCTTAGGGTGGTGATTTCAGGGATTTTATTGGTTGTGTCCTGGTTTTGAGGTCCAGGAATCTGAGTCTCGACTTTTCCAGTCTCTTGATTGCCACTACTACCACCAGTTGCTCTTGGTTCGATGTGAGCTTGGGATTATTTCCCTTTGAGGGCCTTGCTCTATTCTCGGAGAAAATTGGCTAACTCGGCTATCTGATTTTTGAGTCCTTCGAACTCTTCCTTGGATACCGGGGTGGATTCTAGTTGAGCACTAGAAGCCATGTCTGTAGATGGACTGAGTGCTTTAGACTTAGACCTAGTAACAGGACTAATTTTTACCTACAACAAAACGTAGGCGTGTTAATTTCCTGATGTAGGGAATAACAGGATGCAGATTATAATGTGTTTTTTAGATTTTATCCTACAAAACCGAGGTTAGTTGTTTTGATAACAGGATGATAGGGTATTTATTTGACAGGGAAAATAAATCTTTCATTATGATATTTACATTGTGCTCCTCTATAATTGGAGACTTAACATAGAATTGAAAGAGGAAGGCATGAAGAAGCTTCCCGTCGAATTTGGTTAATCAGAGGCTGACCTATCCTAGGTTTACTTTCGCAGCTTGTTTTTCGGCATGAAGGCTCCCAGATAATAACAATCTACTAGAGGGGAAATTAATCCGATTATTTAACTGGTTCGAATCTGGGTAGTGCTTTTTCATGAGCCCCAGAGACTTAGTGGTCCCCAGAGACATTACTTATCACCGACCGAGTTTTCCTCCTTGTGAGAGGGACACACAACATACATTCGCATACATCGTGCCTTACTGTTATGCATATGATGACATAGGTGCGAAGCACTAAATATGGGTGTGAAGAACTAAAAAGCAGGAAAACATTCATTCACACTCATTCCATGTAAAGGCATAGCATTTACGCATTCAAAAGACGTAGCATTCACTCATTCATTGACTGTGGAGACGCAAAATTTCACACATTCAATAGTTTTGAAAGGGAAATATTTGAAAAGATTTGAAAGCGGACTAAGCCCTCTACTGGTCCCCAGCAGAGTCGCCACCTGTCGATCTTGGTTTTAAAAATACCGTGGGTCGTGTCACAACCCGGGACTTTTAATCTCTTTTCCTAAGTTCTCTCTACCCTCACTCTTTTTATTTTGAAAAAAAGGTTTTGAAGGGTTTTTTAAGAAAAAGGCCAATATGTATCATATCGACGATTTGAATATTTTACAGAGTCACCAGTTGGTAGATTTGAAAATAGTTGTACCAACTCAACCGAGTTTTATTTGAAAGAGGCCCAATTGCTAGACACTGTCGAAACTCAATCTTTGAAAACAAAGTTTGAGTTCAGGGGCTTGGTTAAGTGTGGGGAAGGTGTTAGCCACCCCACGACTCCCGTGTAAACACGGTACCGCATTTTTTCAATATTTCTCTTAAAACTAAAATGCATAAGTGAATGCTGTTTGAAAATCGGGCCTATTGATTTAATTGATTGAAAGTAGTGCTTTGCTTCGTATATACGAAGGGTTTGATTTGATTTGAAAATCAGTCTTTGATTTGATTGGCAAAAGCTTTTTTTTTTTTGATTTGTAAAAGCTTTTTTTTTGATTGAATTGAAAATAATGTTTTGAAAGCTGGTTTATCAAACCCTACGCTAACATAGAAATTGAAGCCTGTTGATACTTCCAATTTTATCTTTATAGCTTTAAGGCTGCATGTGAATGATGATTTGTCGGGCTGCGAAGCATCCTCGACCTTAAAAATAGACAAGTGTCAGTCTCCTCATGGGTATAAAAACCATCGGAGGGACGTTGACATGACAATCCATATTTTCACTAGGTTGAGACCTTAAATCCGGATAACAGCTTTAAGGTATTTTGTATGTACATTTTATAGAAAAACTGGCAGGGTACATTCATAAATCGAAGTTTGTCCATCGTGAGAATCAGATTTCGATCGTTTTGATCGTGAATACCACGATTCCTAGGCTCACATGTGAGTAGCCAATAAACTGCACAGTTCAAATTTGCACAGAAATAGATATATATCCCAAGATTGCCAGAACTGAGGATTTATTCAGTAAATCCAGGTTCGCACAGCCGAAGCGTCTCGTTCCAACTAGATATGGATCTAAGGGACGCGAGGTTTCTTTTGAAGCTGAAAAATGCCGATCATGTTAAATGAATATTTACAGCTGTAATTGGATAACATGAGCAAATCAGTATATATACAGTTATATATATGCGAATACTGTAAAGGGCGATGAGTTTTCACGCGCAAGCATGAACTGGAATTGAAATATATATATTTATAAAAAACTAAATAAAAGCCACGAAATGATCCAGGCTTGACGATGAGTTTTCACGCCTGTGCCCGGACTGAAATTGAAATTGACATAAAAGTAGTCAACCAGTGATTGGGAAGATCATCCAGTATGGCGAGGAGTGCAAAAACAGTAAAGGGGCCACGAAATAATCCAGGTCGTACTGAAAATTAAATGTACAGGAAAGTAGTCAACCAGTGACTGGGAGATCACCCAGTATGGTGAAGAGTGCAAAAAAAATAAAAAGGCCATAGAATAATCTAAGTCGAACTAAAAATATATGAATATATATATATATATATATATATATATTGACAAAAATATAGTCAACCAAGACTGGGAAGAGAACCCAGTGGTGGTGAAAGTCGCTTATATATGCGTCTATATATATAAAAGCAGTAAACTACCTCAGATTTGACATCCGGGCTTGACAGAATTGAAATGTTAGTATATATACCGTTAAATATACACAAAAATGGGCCAAAGCTGGATTGGGAAGATAACCCAGTCCGACAAAGTTGCCAAAACAAAGAGTTTAGTGCATTGAAGTTGCTGGAGCTGACGGATCGTCAATCCGAGTTGTAGAAATGCCAGAAATTGAGTTTATGTATAAAAATATACCAAATTTTGACGAAAACGGCCATGGAACTAAGTTTTGGGCATATTTAGAAAATGAAACTTAACGTGCAAGTGTATAAAAGTACGAAGAAGTAATATAAACCTGCTGATCGTAAAAATACTCACAATGGACTGCTACACGGGCTTTTTTCCAAATCGTAGGCTCTATACTTCCAAATCTATTGGTTATTTTCTTATATGTGGTAGTATGTGGGGTATATCTATGTGTTAGAGTGAAAAAATTTGGGTTTAGAAAGGGTGAAAAAGTTAGAAAAACAAACGTGCAGAGGTTTGCTGTATTTTTTCCTTTTTTGAAATGAAGGGGGGGGGGTGCACATTTATTTATAGGCTAGGGAGCCTCAGCTCTACCTACTATTGTCACAGGTAGAGGTGCGGCTCCCCTGGTGGGGCCCGCAGTGTCGGGTTCTGTCGTCTCAAAGTACGTGCACTCTAGACAATGCGCAGTCGAAGTCGAAACTTTCTAACTTTTGTTCGGAGCATCAGTTTGAGGCATGCGATACCTTTTCAGAAAGTCCTCGCCGAGAGTGTCGCAATGACAATGGATAAAACATTTTCCAGGTCCAAGAAGACGGGTTCATAACCAGGTCTTCGATTCCCCGCAGTTTGTCCGTTAAGCTGTCTTGCACTATTTGCACTCGGGATCATCGTTATGGTTTGTTCTGACCTTGTTTACATCAATTCGGCTTGATTTTGATAGAGTCATCTTGAAGTTGGTAAAATGACCATTTTGCCCTTCCCAGGGTTGCCTTTAGTGTCGGCATGACCTTTGGTTGACTTCCGGGAGTTATTTCCAAGACTTGGATCCCATTCGAGTCTGTTTGTCCTCAGTGTTGTCTGAGGCAGAGTTGTCATTCTAGGATTCCTCCTGGAGGTGTTATTATGATTTAGGTTTATGCCTGAGGTTGTCCTGAATTCCCGGGTTGCTGCTGGGGATGACCTGCACTTCTCGGGTTGTTGCCGGTGCTGATCTGTACCTCCTGGGTTTAAATCGGGGCTGAGTTAACATCCTGATATTGGTAATTGAGGTTGATTTGAAGGCTCAATTAGAGATCGGAGTTGATTTAATGGCTCGATATTGAGATCAGAGCTGGATAGACGGCCCGATTAGAGATCGAAGTTGGATAGACGGTCCGATTAGAGATCAGAGCTGGATAGGCGGTCCGATTGGAGATTAGAGCTGGACAGACGGTCCAATTGCAGATTAGAGTTGGATAGACGGTCCGATTAGAGATCAGAGCTGGATTTAGTACCGATATTGGTGATTGAATTTGATAGACAGTTCGATTGGAGATCGGAGCTGGATAGACAGTCCGATTGGAGATCGAAGCTGGATTGAGTACCGATATTGGTGATCGGATTTGATAGACGGTCTAATTAGAGATCGAAGCTGGATAGACGGTTCAATTAGAGATCAAAGCTGGATAGACGGTCCGATTGGAGATCGGAGCTGGATAGACGATCCGATTGGAGATCGGAGCTGGATTAACAGGTCAGATTGGAGATCAAAACTAGATTGAGTACCGATATTGGTGATCGAATTTGATAGACGGTCCGATTGGAGATCGAAGCTGGATTGAGTGCCGATATTGGTTATTGAATTTGATAGATGGTCCGGTTGGAGATCGGAGCTGGATAGACGGTCCTATTGGAGATCGGAGCTGGATAGACAGTCCGATTGGAGATCGGAGCTGGATTGAGCACCAATATTGGTGATCAAATTTGACAGATGGTCCGATTGGAGATCAAAGCTGGATAGACAGTCTGATTAAAGATCAGAGCTGGATAGACGGTCCGATTGGAGATCGGAGCTGGATAGACGGTCCGATTGGAGATCGAAGCTAGATTGACGGTCTGATTGGAGATCAAAACTGGATTGAGTACCGATATTAATGATCATAGTTGACTTGAGTACCGATATTGGGGATCAGATTTAAGTTTACCAATATTGGGGATCAGATTTATGTTTATTGATATTGTGGATCGGATTTAGGTTTACCGATATTGTGGATCAGATTTAGTTTTACCAATATTGAGGATCAGATTTAGGTTTATCGATATTGGGGATCAGATTTAGGTTTACCGATATTGGGGATCGAATTTAGGTTTACCGTTATTGGGGATCGAATTTAGGTTTACCGATATTGGGGATCAGATTTATGTTGAAGGAACAGCATTGGTGGAAGGTTTCGAACTGGAGGACCGACATTGGGACCGGGTTTGGATTGAAAGCCCGGTGTCGGGACCGGGGTTGATTTTGATTAACGACTTTGCCATCCTGCAGTGTTAGTATTGGGGCAAGAAAAATTTCGAGTGTCTTCAGTATTGAAATAAATTTTTATGAGGAATTATTTTAATAAAGAAAGGATATAGTATTTGTTATAATATCTTAAAGAGATAAATAAATTCTTGTTTGAATTTGTGAGAATGGGAAAAAGGATATTATATCTTCTTATAGTATCTTAAGTAAGCAAATAATTACATTTTATAAAATGAATATGTAATTAGGATATATTATGTTTTATTTTTGATATATACTAATTAGTTAGTGCAAGGGATGAAAGTGTTTACTTTATAAATATTTCCAAGAAGAGTTAGTTTTATTGGAGTAAGTAGTAACTCAATTAATTGGATTAAGTTACCAAGATGATGGTAATTAGAATATTTAATATAGGAGAAGGTTATATGGGTGATTTAATTAAGCAAGTTAAGTAGGAGTTATTCCTTAATAATTAGATTACTATTGCAAGCTAACCTCTCCAAGCCTTTTCCTTTCTCTTTGCCGTGTAAATAGAGTAGAGAGGGAAGTGTGAAGTCTACTCTCCAAAACAACTTAGGCACCAAGAATATTGACTTGAAAATTTGCTCAAGTCTCCTCCTTTTCTTCTCTCCATAACCGTGGCTACCCTTCTCCCAAATTGCTTGTGAATTAAAAATTTTCAATTATGATATAGTGATGGAAACATGAGTTTGTGAAGATTAGCCAAGGAGGAATCAAGATATAGATAACTAGAGAAGATTAAAGCTTGGATTTACAAAGGTTGAAGAGCATAAGGTATAAAATTCTTATATGGATTTGAATTTTTGTTAATAAATGAGTATGTAAGGTTTTGGGTGCTAAACCTCAAAATTATTGGAGTTTAGTAAATTATTATGTGATTTTCTATGAAATGTTTTTGTAATCAATTTAGTTAGGTTAATGTAAGTGTAATAGGAGTGTTGTATGTGTTCTAAATTTAAAGAATTAAATTTAGAGTTTTGTTAGTCAGCTATATGTAATCAAGTTCGTGGTTTTATTAATTTTTACACTTGAGATATGTATGGATTCATACATATAGAGACTTGGTGGATAGGTTGGTATTGTGAGATGACATAAGGATGGAATAGAGGGAAAACTACTAACAAATAGCTAAGAAATTGAATTAAACAGATATGGTATCCATTTTGTTTGACAAATGGTCATAACGAACAAACTCGGACAAAAACTTAGTATTTAACAAAGCCGACACTTGGAACAAGTCTTATTATGTTAATAGAGGCTTAGTTAGTAAGTAAGTCGGGTTGAATTGCGTAATGGCGAGTTTTGAACGTTAAATAGAAAGTTAAAAATTTGTGCAAACAGTCAATTTGGGCACACTGTTTGGACATCTTAATATACCAAAAAATCAGTCTTGATATTTTTTAAAAATACTTTGCCATACCATGTACAACATATCCAAAAATCAGATTTATCAGAATTATATGCAGCGCGTGAGAAATTCGGGTAGTGGCTGATTGGGTAACAGTCAAAGCAGGCAGTAGCAGCTGTGCCAAGCAGCAGGGCAGCACGCCTGCGTGCCCCTGTATGGCAGCGCGACGCTGGGCTGAAAATTTTGGCCGACTTGATTTTTGACTGTTGTTTTGACACTTGCATGTACTATTTTCGCAACTCAATTTTTTCTTAAAATACTATGTTGTGAGGTTTATAACATAATGAAAATTCACTTTTATACGACTTAAGGTTTGGTAGTTAAAAATAGACAAACATGCATGTCAGGACTAAGATTTGGGTGACGCCAAGCGTCGACTAGTCATGTGTTTTTGATGTTCGACGTTACGAAATAATTTCCGTTGTAGTAATAAGCCATAATAAATCTAATAAATTCTTACGAGGCGAGTTATGACCGGAAATGATATTTTATGCCAAGAAATTATCTTTCGGGCATAATTTAAGCAATATAAATGTGTAATAAATAAAAAATTTAAATATTTAAGCGAAATAAAAATTCACGTTGCTTATAAAATTATTTTGTGTGACAAAAAAAATTGAGGGACCTTTAATTTTTTTTATAAATCATAAAAATGATATTTCGAGGTTACTGAGGCCCAAAATGACCTTTTTGAACCAAGCAACATGTTAAAACTTACAATAATATGTACATGGGAAGATAACTTACAAATGAGCACAAGCTTACTTGAATAACATATGGAGAAGAGAGAGTAAGAGAGAATAGAAGAGGTATGACGCGGCCTGCCTATTATAATGACTCAGACTTTCTTTTATGGACTTAAGAAAGAACTGTTACAGAATATTAATAATTGAAATAGTATAACAACTAATTAAAATAGTGCTAACTTTTACTATTGAAGAATAGTCACACTTTAACTGATTGAGATAACTTTCGGCTACTTTTGAAGGATGGCCGACAAGCATATGAATACGCGACATCTTTTCACTAAAGAGGACAGATTTCACATCTGAATACACGACATCTTTTGACTAAAGGGGACACATTTTGAAAATTAGCCGACATCTTTTGACTAGGCTTTACTTTCGGTGAAAAAGCAGAGGAATCCAATGCATCTGACTAAGCGAAGGGGTCCTGAGCATCAACAAGATTGACGTTGCCATAGGGGTCGTCATCAGTCTTATTGAAGACTAACTTTTGCGACGAAGAAGATGAACACTCACTGGCTTCAATTTCCTTATGAAGCTTGTTGACTATATCTTGAATGGCCTGGGCTTATAATTTTAACTCAGAACTGGAATACTCTTTTGTATTGGAAATATCAATAGATCTAGAGGGACTTGACTGAATTTCTTTTGATTTACTTGAAGATCCTTGAATAGATTTAACTGGAATTGGAGGGAATTCCTTTTGAACTTGAACAACAATTAGATTAACATCAAATTTATCCCACCATTTAATGAAGAAAATTCGGGTAACCATGGTGATTTAACTGACACTACTAGAAACAGTAGTATGACTCTAAGAAGGAGACTAGAAAATTGACTCAGTGACTGGGGTTTGAAGATTATACTGCCATTTTAGGATCCATGGAATTTTATATTTACTAACAAATTATAGCAGTATGGGGATACCTTCAAATTTTGAATTATATTGGCTATGATTACTAAAATGATTAACTTGCGACTGGAGTGATTCTTGGAGAATATTTATAGTAGAACCATATCTTGCCCACCATAAAGTAAACCAGAATGGAATTTGACTCTTGAATTTGTGGTCGAATTGAATAAACCACGAATGACTAAAAGTCTGATTTTGGTATAAAAAGTTTTTATGCCAGGCTTCAATATAATTATAATAACAGAAATAATGATTTTGACTAGCAAGAGGACTAAGATACGAATGATGCTTACCCTAAGAAGATTGAGAAATAATCTGTTTAATATAGAGTGAATGAAAGATGACTCTAGTTGCATCATTCTTATCATAAATGGGTTTAATTAAAATTGACTATGTTTGGATAAGAATATCCTTGTACCAGGTGAGGGATTTATATGGAGCAAGGGGAATGAAATGCCAATCTGAAGGAAAGAATTGGGAGGCTAAGATTACTGGGTCATCTTTGGGCTTCATACCTGGTTCAACATGAAAAAGGTTGACTTTATATGTAGGAATGTAATTAGAAATTTGATTCTTTGTAATGTTCTGACTTGGGCCACAAAATGGGTCAGCAAGAATAGGCTTACTAGCTAGAACTGTGTTATAGGGTTTTGGGTTAGAACCAAGAACTTGGTACCTATTAACTAGGTCAATAGAAGGAGTGGGGTTTATTGGGTGAGGGATCATTGGGTTTACTTGGTGAGGGGTTAATGAGCCTTTGGACTGATTACTTCAGCCTGAAGGGCGACCCAAACCACGAGAACCACCACGAATACTCATTGTAAACCAACTGGGGTACCTGAATTAATAAATTCCCAGGTGAGAAAGTCGGGAATTGAATTATTGTTTCCATTAATATATTCAATATCGAAATAAAAAATACTTAAAAGAGCTTGCCATCTAGCAAAAGTTTGCTTAGCGGCGACATTTTCAACATCCTTTTCAAGGATAAATTTTGCTGACTTGCAATCGACTCTAACTAAAATTTTTTAATTTAATAAATCAGTTTAAAATTTATTAATACATAATACTAAGGACAGAATTTCTTTTTTAATAGTACTGTAATTAAGCTGTGTTGAATTCCAGACGCCAGAATGAAATCAAACAATTTGTTCAGTAGAAGTAGGAGTTAATTTTTGTTTAAGAATACCTCTGAATCCAACTTTAGAAGCATCAGTTTCAGCAATTTTGAATGCTTATTCATTAGAGATGCCGAGGCAGGGCAAAACCTTAACATATTTTTTAACTTGCTGGACAATGGAAGTATGATCATATGCCCATGGAAGAGGATTATCTTGCAAACGCTGAAAGAGAGGTTTGCATATTTTTCTAAGATTTTTATAGAATTTACCAACATAATTTAGAGATCCTAAAAATCTTTGAAGCTAAGTTCTATTAATGATTTTGTCTGGAAATCTATTTGCAAATTTGATAACTTGGTTGATAGTTTTAACAAGACCTCGATAAATGCCATGTCCAAGAAATTTGACTTTAGTCTGAAAAAGACTACATTTAGTAAGGGATAAAACAAGACCATTGACTTTTATTGTTTTGAAGAACTAGTTCAAGTGTTTATGATGTTCTTCAATTGACTTAGAAAAGATGAGGATATCGTCGACGTAAACAATAATAAAGTGACCGAAGGGGTTTAGAATATCATTAAGAATATTATGAAATTCACTGGGGGCATTCTTTAGACAGAATAGATGGACATTCCATTCATAATGACCAAAGGGAGTAGTGAATGCAGTTTTATACCTATCATCAGAATGAATGCTAATTTGCCAAAATCCTGATTTTAAATCAAATTTACTGAAGACTGTGGCATTACTTAATCTATAGAGCAGATCTTCTTTATTAGGTAAAGGATATCTAATCCACTCAAGAACTTTGTTTAATGGTTTTTAATTAATAATTAAGCGAGGAGCACCCCTTTCTTTTTTTGCTTCATTATTAACATAAAAAGCTAGGCATGACCAAGGGGACTTACTATGTCTGATTAATCCTTTACTAAGTAAGTCATTAATTTCCTTCTTGCAAAGTTCCATTTGTTCATGATTCATTTGTATCGGTCTAGCCTTAAAGGAATTAAATGTTCTTTAAATTTTTTAGCATAAGGTAGCCTTACAACATGTTTCTTCCTATTCCAAAAAGCATTAGGGGAATCTGAACAAAGGTTTTGACTTATATAATTTTTTAAAATCTTTAATTTTTTCTTGGACCTTTTTATCAGTGAGCTGTTTCTCAACCTATTATATTTAATTTCCTCTTTCAAGAATTTTAACTGGGTGGTCTTACTATTTAGCAGGTTAATAGATTTAGAAAGACTCTTCCTAAATAAATTTAAATCTATTTCTTTAGGTTTAGTAATAAATTTAAATATAACTATTTGACCTAAATGTTCACTGCTCAAGCCGCTGTTACTAGTAGTAAAAGGATACAATAAATATATAAACGATAATCCTAAAATAATCTTATCTGTCAAATTACGAATTAAAATAAAAGTTATTTTAAAACACATATTATCTTGACAAATATGAACTTTAGGGAGTTTATATTTTATCTCTATCTGACTACCATTAGTAGAGCTTAATCTTTCACTGGTTTTTTATTAAACTTGGTAGGAATTAATCCTTCCTGAATACAATTTAAATCTGCACCAGTATCAACCAGAGTAGGAAGTTCAATTTTGAAAATTTTATCAATAACTAGAGTGACTAAAATAATCCATTTTTGAATCGTAATGTCCTTTAATCTTTTAAGTGAATTTCCTTGAGCAACAAGAACTTCATCTTTAGTGTTAGAAGATTCGGGTTCATCTTCATCAGCAGATGAATCATTAACTTGAAGAACCTGATCTTTAACCACTAAAGTAAGCATTTCTTTACGTAAACCAGAAAATTCTAATTTAAGAAAAGAAATTTCTCTTTTAAACTTATTGACTTCTTGATTTAACTCAGGGAGGGTAATTTCCTTGTCAGGTATTTTGAATCTTTCAAGAGTTTTATTAAGACTAAAAATGGGTTTTTCTTTTTCCTTTGGTGCTCTTATTTTTACTAGTATTCTTAGTTAACAAATCCTTTAATTGTTTCATATATTGGATTTTTAACTTAGAATCTGTAACTTTACTAATTAGATCAATCAATAAAGTACTTTCTTCATCATCTTTGTTAAGAACATTTAATCTTTTATCACAGCAATCAGATCTACAATTATCAGTACATAAGGAGACTTCTTCCTCAATACCGCTATCTGTTGCTTTACTATTAGTGCTACTAGAAGAATAAGGAATATCAGAACCATTCAATGTCATTTTCAATCCTTATTAATTCTAAAAGTTGTTCAGTGTCTTCATTAGAGATGTTTAACTGAGATAACTTTAGTTTTATCTTACATTCATATTTATAATGTCCTTTTTGCCCACAATTATGGTAGACAATTTTACTTTTGTCATATTTTTTAGATTTATGTGACTTACGTGTTGATTTTGCGTTAGAATTTTTATTATGTGACTTGGGTTTTTCATAATAATTATCTTGTATTTTGGACTGACTAGAATGCCTTTTATGATGTTTTCTGCTTTTGCGTTTTTTAATATGTTTATGTCGATGCTTACTCCTAGAAGGAGCAACCGGGGGTAAACCATATTGTTCACAAAAGGTTTCTAACTCATATTTAGCTTTATTCTTATTTTTACCAGCTTGCTTAGCAATTTTAAAATCAATACACATTTTTAAACCAATCTTTTGGGTATAACTAATTATGTCACCATAAGTTAGGTTATCATAATCAATATATCCTAAATTTTTACCTAATTCTTCTCTGACTTTATGAGCAAATAAATTCGATAAACCATTAATAAATTTTTCTTTCCAAAACAGTATATTACAGTCATTTCTCATCATAACTCGAGAAGTAAAAACATTTTTTACCATCTAAAATCGCTTAGAGTGGGACAGGTGAGATTACTTAACTGTTCATGAATTTTATCAGTTATATTACTAGGAGTTCCGATGAAATGTTTTATTATGGTAAATATTAAAGTATTTACTCCATCTGGAGGGCCAACACCAACATCTTCATTAAAGATGGGGTTGCCATCATCATCCATTTGGACAGCATAAATTATTGATAACATAGTATCTTCAGTGAAATGTTTTTCCCACCAAGATCTAAGTATACCAGTAAATCCACTAGTTAACAGCTCAACGATATCAGACTAGGTCAAATTGTTGAAAGCTGTGATATAACTATTAGCCAACATGGACATGTGATTTAATTTATTTAATATTTCTTGTTCACTGAAGCCATCAATATTCCGTTCATATATTTTATTAGAAGAAACAGAAAATTGATTATCTAGATTTCTTTCCTCGAACTGAAGATTCGGGGGGGGGGGGGGGGGGGTAGGTCTAGTATACAAATTTTTTGTTATACTGGTTTTTATTAAAGGTTAATTTATTAATATGATCATTTAAGTATTGAATAGAAAAAGAATCAGATTTATCTGATTGACTAATGCTTTCATCGTCAGATTGCTCAATCTGATCAATAACAGCAATAGTTCCACTTGTTTCTCTAGTGTTTAATTTGTTAAAGAATTTATCAATGACTTTAGCAAGTTCAATATCTTTGTTAGGCAGACCTAACCCGACTCTATTTTCTGGAAGGCTTAACAAAGGTTGTTCTATTTTACTATCTGGTTTTTGAATAATAGTTTGATCAAATTTTTCTTCAATTTTATCAAGCTGTTTACCTATGGTTGCTAAGTATTGATTAGTGAAGTTATTTTGTTCAATAATTTTTTTTCTCATCTTTACTACCATCGGCTAAGTTAAAAGGACTAGCAATGACCGAAGTGTTCTTTACTGATAAAAGAACAGTTTCAAGAGGAGGGTGACTAGACGAAACTTTTGACTTGTCAACTTTAATCCACTGACTTTTAGTTAAAACATTACATTTATCATAATATTCTTCATACCAAGAAAGTAATGTTTATCTTTTCATTATTAATAAATTTTTTCCATCTATTAATGACTTTATCTCGTTCTTTTTCGTTGTGGTTAGTTCGAAATAAATGTCTTTTTTCTTTATTAGCTTTGAAATTAAAATCTTCAGCGAGATTTTTCCAATCTAATTTAAATTCTTTAGTAATAACTCTTAGTTGATGGTTAATAGGGGTTTCAAAATCTGACTGGGTAGGTAAATCTGAAGGTGTAAGAGATAGATGTTGGTCATCTTCTACATATTCATTGGTGGTACAACAAGGATGAGTAATTTGACCATGATTTAAAATACCTTTCATTTTAATATCTTGTATAGAAGTATTACTAAGTATTTCAGTATCTCTTCTAGAAGGAATTGAAGAACTAGTAAAATATTTTATAATCAAGGGTCTTCGAGTACGTTCAAAACTTATTTTGACAGTACCGTCAGAAAATTGTTTAACATTTTCGACATTCAACAAATTGTTATTAACTGGTTGTTCAGGAATTTCACTTGGCAAAATCCATTGACTAGGTAAAGTAATGTCTTTCCAAAGAATAGTCCTTGGAATATGAACATTAGCATTACTAGTGCTGCTTTGAATCAAAACAGTTTGATCTTTTGGACTTTTATTAAGTGCATGAACATTTAAATTTGTTTTCATTGTTTTGTAATATATTCTGTAAATTAAAGCTAAAGCCTGAGAACCTTCAATCATTTGAGTGATTTCTCCTGCTGTTTTAATATTTAAAGTTAAAGCTTTTAATAAATGAGGATCACTAAGGCTTAAAGTGAAATCAGGAAAGCAATTAAAATAGATAGGTCCATTGTGCAAACTTGATTCCATTATACCAATAATACTAGGAAAATAATTAAGAAACCGAGCGTCTCTGAGACACAGATAAATACTCAAATTAATTCCCTTAATATTTAATAGTTTAACCGCAACTTGGATTAATCCTATATGAATAAAATTATAACCCTTTTTTCTGTGTTTTTTAATAACGTTTGTGGTTAGTAAACTACAGTTTTCATATTCTTTATTAATAGCGTAAACCTTCTCAACAGTTTTAACATTATAATCAATTTTAAAATTATCTAAGAAGGTTGACTGATAAATCTCCCTAGGAGAAACACTAGGTATATTCCAATTATTTAATGCTTGATTAATGTTTTCATAACTGTTTTCTTCTTGGTTTACTATGTCTGGATATGGAGGCAAAGCTGAACGATTACTAGTTGAGGAGTTAGATCTAAAAATTCTATTCATCTTGTTAAAAGTTCAAAAAAAAAAATATTCTAAACTTTGTTCATTCATACATACCCTCTCACCTTAAGCAGACACATACCTATGTTCTATTGCCACTACCCAACACTGCTCGCACAAGAGACTTACAAGGGTCAAAGACACACGAACACTGTGTTCTACAGTGAGTTAGGTGACTAGTGAACAAAGAAGAAGAAAACTATTAAACAATAAGCCGATGAGTAGAACCAGAAGATCTTACTATTCACAACCAGAAATTTTTAACAACTTGGCTTTGATACCATTAGGAGGCGACAAATGATCCCGGGGGGGGGGGGGGGGCGGGGGTACAAATATATATATATATATATATATATATATATATATATATATTTGTAAACCGAGAAATTAAGTAAATAAAAGGTTTTTAAATGAAGCAATTATCCAAGTGACTTGTGAACGAATAAAAAAATATAAAAATTATTATTATTCCAGAAATTATATAGTAAGTTAAACTTTACTATAAAAGCTAAATATGAGCTGTTTACGAACCTGAATTTGCAAAATAAGTTATAAATATTCTGGAAGTGATATATTCATGGTTTAAGTTCAATTATGTAAAATATTTACATATTAATATTATAAGGGGCCATTAAATAGTACCGGGTCATCAACTCAACCCCGGTCTCAATACCGGGCCGTTAAATCAACCTTGGTCTCAATATTAGGCCATCAACTCAACCCCGGTCTCAATATCGGGCCATTAGATCAACCCCAGTCTCAATACCGGGCCACCAAATCAACCCCGGTATCAATATTGGGCCTTCAAATCAACCCCGGTATCAATACTGGGATGTCAAATCAACCCCGGTATCAATACCAGGCCGTCAAATCAACCCCAAAATCAATACCAGGCCGTCAAATCAACCCCGATGTTAATACCGGGCCATCAACTCAACCCCGACATTAATACCAAACCATCGAATCGACCCCAGTATGAATACCAAGCCATCAAATCAACCCCGGTATCAATACTGGGACATCAAATCAACCCCGACCTCAATACCGGGTCATCAACTCAACCCTGGTATTAATACCGGGCCATCAACTCAACCCCAGTATCAATACCGGGTAATCAAATCAACTCCAGCCTCAATACCGGGCCATTAGATCAACTCCGATCTCAATACCGGGCCATCAAATCAACCCCGATATCAATACCGGGCCATCAACTCAACTCCAGTATCAATACTAGGTCATCAAATCAACCCCGGTCTCAATACTGGGTCATCAGATCAACCCCGATCTCAATACTGGGCCATCAAATCAACCCCGGTATCAACACCGGGCCATCAAATCAACCCCGGTATCAATATCGGGTCATCAGATCAACCCCGATCTCAATACTAGGCCATCAGATCAACCTCGATCTCAATATCGGGCCATCAAATCAACCCTGGTATCAATATTGGGCCATCAACTCAACCCCAGTATCAGTATCGGGTCATCAACTCAACCCTGGTCTCAATACTGGGCCATCAGATCAACCCCGGTCTCAATACTTGGCCATCAAATCAACCCCGGTCTCAATACCAGGTCATTAACTTAGCCCCAGTCTTAACCCGGTAGGTACAGGTCAGCCACTGTCCGAACTCGAAAGGTACAGGTTTGCCCCGGTCTCAACCTGGGAGGTACAGGTCAGCCCCGGTCTTAACCCGGGAGGTATAGGTCAGCCCTGGTCTCAACCCGGGAGGTAAAGGCAACCCCGGGAGGGGCAAAATAGTCATTTTACCAACTTAAAGTTGATTCGATCAAACTCAAGCCGAATTGATGCTACTAAGGTCAGAACAAACCATAACAATGATCCCGAGTGGAAACAGCGCAAGACAACTCAACGGATAAACTGCGAAGAATCAAAGACCTGGTTATGAACCCATATTTTGGAATAGGAAAATGTTTTATCCCATGTCATTACAACATTCTCTACGAGGGCTTTCCGAAAAGGTATCGCACGCCTCAAAAGAACGCTCCGATCAAAAGTTAGAAAGTTTTGAATCTAACATTATATTGCTCGGAGTGCACGTACTTGGATGCAACAAGACCAGCCATGTGGGCCCCTCCACGTGGAGCCACACCTCTACCTACGGCTGTCGCACCTCTACCTACGGCTGTCGCAGGTAGAGTTGTTTCTCATAGGTCTATATATATGAGGTGACCCCCAGCTCATTTGATAATCGAAAAACGCTCTGAACCTCTGCCCGTTTGGTTTCTTAGCCATTTTCTTGTCCTCCAAACCCAATTTTTTTCACTCTAACACGTAGATACACCCACATACTACCACATATCAAAAATTAACCTATAGAAATGGACGTTTAAAACCTACGATTTGGCAAAAAGCCCGTGAGTATTTTTACGATCAAGAAGTTCATATTACTTCATTGCAATTTTATACACTTGCACGTTAAGTTTCACTTTCTGAATATGCCCGGAACTCAGTTCCGTGGCCGTTTTGCTTACGTTTTCGTACATTTTCGTATATAAACTCATTTTCTGGCATTTCTACAACTCGGATCGTTGATCCGTCGCTTCTAACAGCTTTTATATACATATATCTTCGTTTCAAGCAACTTCGCCGGACTGGGTTATCTTCCCAATCCGGGTTTGGCTTTTTATTGTGTATATTTAACTGTATATATACTAACTTTTCAATTCTGTCAAGCACGGATGTTAAATCCGAGGTAGTTTACTGCTTTTATATATATAACTATATATATATATATAATTTTTTCTGACTTGTTTGGGCCTGGATTTATACTTCGTGGCCTTTTTATTGCTTTAATATATATATTATTATATATATATATATATTAACTATATATATTATTATTTACATTTCAGTTTGGCCTGGATCATTCTGTGGCTTTTTTACTTCTTTTATACATATATATATATATTTACATTTCTGTCCGGGCAAAGGATAGAATGTTCATCTCCCTTTACCGCTATTATATATATTTATTTACATTCTGTCCAACGTGGATCATTCCGTGGCTTTTATATAACTTTTATAAATATATATATATATATATATATATATATATATATATATTCATTCAAGTTCGGGCATCGGAGTGAAAACCCACCGCCCTTTACCGCTTATATATATATATATTTTAATTTTGTCCAGCCTGGATTACTCTGTGACTTTTTACAGATTATATATATATATATATATATATATATCCATTCCAATCCAGGCATCGGAGTGAAAACCTATCGCCCTTTACCGCTTTTATATATATATATATATTTCAATTATGTTAAACCTAGATTATTCCGTGGCTTTTTACAATTTTTATAAATATATATGTATTTCCATTCCAGTTCAGGCATCGGAGTGAAAACCCATCGCCCTTTACAACTTTGGTATATATATAATTATATATATATATATATATATATATATTGCTTTACTCATTTTGATTAAATTATTGCTTTAAATATTTATTTGATATGAATCGGCACTGACATTTCTGCGGACGAACTAGATTTCTTTAAATCTCGCCAACTCTAGCTTTCAAGCGGTGCAAAATAGGTTCAGACAGAACCGGGAAGCTAGAATGGCTGAGATTTACTTAAATCTAGCATTTTTATTCTAGTTACAGTTCCTAAAGCTACCTCGCGGCCCTTAGATCACTATCTAGTGGGAACGAGACTCTTTAACCATGTGCGAACCAGGATTTACTGATGAATCCTTGGTTTTGGCGACATCTGGATGTAAATATTTATTTTTCTGTGCATATTTGAGCTGTGCAGGTTTTCTTGGCTTCACTTTGTGAGCCTAGGAATCGTGGGATTCGTGATCAAACTGATCAGAATCTAATTCGCACGATGGACAAACTCCACTTTACAAATGTACCCTGCCTGTTTTTCTGTAAAAATGTACATTCGACAGACCTTAAAATGGTTATCCGGGTTGAAGGTCTCATCAAATGAGAATAATGGTTTGTCGTGTTAGAGTCCCTCTGATGGCTGTCATGCCCATGAGGAGACCGACATTTGTATATATTTGTGGTCAAGGATGCTTCGCAGCCCGACAATCCCCATTCGAATTGAGCCTAAAGGCTAAAAAGATAAAAATGGAAGTATCAACAGGCTTCAATTCCTATGTAAGCGTAAACCTGCTTTTCAAAACATCATTTCAATAATCTTGTCTAAAAGAGAGACTTTTGCAAATCGAATAAAACACTTCGTATATAGGTTCAACAAAGCAAGGCACTACTTCCAAATCAAATCAAACATAGGCCCAATTTCTTCCAGCATTCACACACACATTGCAGATTTAAAAGGGAAAATTGAAAGATGTGGTACCGTATTTTCACGGAAGTTATGGGGTGCCTAACACCTTCCCCACACTTAACCAAGCCCCCAAACTCAAAACTTCGGTTTCAAAAGGTCAAGTTTCGATAATGTCCAGAAAGTAGGCCTCTTTCAAAACAAAACTCATTTGAGTTGGTACAACCATTTCAAGTATACCAACTAGCGACTCTGTAAAATGTTTAAATTGTCGACATGATACATGTTGGCCTTTTCCTAAAAAACTCTTCAAAACCTTTTTCATAATAAAAAGAATAAGGGTAGACAAAACTTAGGAAGAAAGAAAAATTCAGGTTTTGACCCGACCCGATTTTTTCCACCAACATCGATAAGTGGCGACTCTGCTGTGGACAGTAGAGGGCTTAAGCCATGTTCAAATCTTTTCAAAATTTCCCATTCATATCTGTGTATGTGTGAATGCTGCGTCTTTACATTAAATGAATTGTGTGAATGCTGCGTCTTTACATTGAATGAATGTGAATGAATGCTTTCCTGCTTTATTAGTGCTTCACACCCGTATTAGTGCTTCGCACCAATGTTATCATATGCATACGGTGAGACGCGATGTATGCGAATGTATGTTGTGTGATTCCTCCACTAGGAGGCAATCCCGTTGGTGACAGAGTAATGTCTTCAAGGACAGCTAAGTCTTCGGGGCTCATAAAAAAGCACCACTCAAATTCGCTCCAGTTGAAAGATTGGATTAATTTCCCCTCTAGTAGATTGCGATTATCTGGGGACCTTCATGCCGAAAAAGCCGCGAGACTAGCCTAAGATAGGTTAGTCTCTGATTAACCAAATCCAATGGAAAGCCTCTTCATGTCTTCCTTCTCTCAAATTCAATGTCTAGTTTTTCAATTCTAATATAAATAACACAATGTAAATATTATAATGTAAATATACATTCCATGTTTTGTAAATCCTGTCATGTTATCCTGTCATCAAAATAACTGACCTCTGTTTTGCAGGATAAGATAAAAAAACCTTAAAAACACATTATGGCATGCATCCTATCCCTACTTACCTCAGGAAATTGACACGCCTACTTTTTGTTATAGGTGAAAGATTGGTCCTGTCACTAGATCTAAGTCTAAGAAAGCACTAAGTTCATCTCGGGACATGACTTCCAATACTCAGCCAGAATCCACCCCTGTTTCTAGGGAAGAGTTTGAAGGGCTAAAGAACTAGATAGCCGAATTGGCTCTTTTTTCCTGAGAGAACAAAGTAAGGCTCTTAGAGGGAAGCAAGCTCAGGGTCACACAGAACCCGGTACACCCGATGGCAGTCAAGAGACCAGGAAGAAGGATACTCAAGGTCCTAAGACACATAACCAGGACACAACCAACAAAACCCCTGAAATCACCATCCTTAACAAAGAACAGGAAGCTGGTGACATTCTGAAGAAGGTCCAACAGATGGAAGAAACCATTCGGTCTATCAAAGGGACTGGGGCATTTGGCAATGTCAATTATTTTGACTTATGCATTTTCCCTGGGGCTCGTTATCCCGAAAAATTTAGAGCTCCTGATTTTGATAAATACGATAGATTGGGAGACCCCTACACTCACTTGAAGCTGTTCATTGGAGAGCTCAGATCCTATTCAGAGGACGAGAAACTCTGAATGCAGTTATTCTAGAAAAGTTTGATCGGAGAGGCTAGAGCATGGTATGCTCGTCTAAACAACTCTAAAATTCACAGCTGGGAAGAGCTGGCGCATGCTTTCCTCAGTCAATACATCTTCCAGTCTCAACTGGCTCCAGTTAGATACCAAATAACCAAAATCAAGAAACAAGGTACTGAATCATTCAGAGAATATGCTCAACGCTAGAGACGAATGGCAGCACAAGTCTCTCCACCTATGAATGAGTCTGAGATAGTCATGATCTTCATCGACATTCAAGAAGCCCTGTATTATGAAAGGGTCCTAGCAGGCATAGGAAAGCCATTCTCAAAAATGATCAAGCACGGTGAAATGGCAGAAATAAGGCTCAAATCTGGGAAGATAAAGGATCTGACCGCCTTAGAAGCTGTTGCCGAACATATCCAATCTGGTAATTACGGGAGTAATCCCCGAAGAGTACACAAGAATAAAGACGAAGAAGTTTCCTTCAGTACTGCAAGGACAGAATTCGAGGAGTGAGTCAAGCAACATGTCCATTCAGAGGAGGAACTTTTCCCCTGTCCAAGCTCCTGCACAACCTTCAAACCCGCCATTCCAGAAAAATTTGGAGGCCAGACGCTAAAGAACTTTCACCCGCTAGGGGATTCACTCGAGAATGTGCTGAAACTGTTGACAGCACAGAAAAATATTGTGCAACTCCTCCCACCAACCAATACCGGTGGACAAAATTTTGACCCAAGCAAAAAGTGTACTTACCATTCCGGATCTCCGGGACATGATACACAAGACTGTTGGTCTCTCAAGCACAAAATTTAAGACTTGATTGACAATGGAGAGATTGTGGTAACAAAACCAGAGCAATCGTACGTGCAGGATAATCCCCTCCCTCAGCACAAAGAGGAGGCTGCCAACATGATTAGCACACAAAATGGAGAAAGATCCAAATACCTCCGATACGTTGGAGAATCAAATCAATCTTGCCTAGACAGCTGGGAAGTCTCACAAGGGAAATTTTTGATAAAACATGAGATCAAGTCTATCAAGGAGCAGATTGGACAGTTAGCAGAACTAGTCGTATATCAGCATCAGGTAACCAAACAGCTGATAAACCAATCCAACCATTTTGAAGCAAGTACTCCTACACCGGAGATTAGTGACATTGCTATGAAGGATCACTACCGATTTCATGAGCATGAACCCTGGGCTGATAAGATGGCCAAAGAAGAGAAGTTCCAGCCGGATAGGGAATTCACTTTCTAGAGGAATTTCACTAACCTAAACTAGCCGATGAAGGAAATCCTCCAGATGTTAATTAATGAGGGAATGGTGTCAGACTTATTACCCCCAGTAAATCCGCGATCCAAGAAATTTAAACCTAACCGAATCTTCCAGTACCACTCCAATGCACCCGACCATGATACCGAAGATTGCTGGGGACTTCGTCACTTAATTCAGAATATGATTGAAAATGGTGAACTAATAAGAGGGAATCGGGATTTTGGCCTCCCAGATGAAGAAACTCTCTTTATTCCCACTGCATGGAGTCAGGATACAGTGGCTGTTATTTCCTGTGATAAGGAGCCAGCCCTCACACCCCTAATGCTACCAGGAAAAGGGATCTAAGAAACACAAAATCCTGTGAAGCTGGCTGCGCCCGATCCTTTGATATTACTATTCATACCCCAGTATCCAGTGATTAGTCTGAAGAGAGTCCCATAGAACTACGAAAATGATGAAGGTTCCACTTCAAACAACACTGCCATTGTACCAAAGGAGAATCCATTGTACCTGCCTCAGTGGGTGATCCAACCAGTACTCAAGGCCAAAGAAAAGGTGGCTGAGGAGAAAATAGAAGAGTTCCTCAGTAAAATGGGACACAATGAAATTAAAGTGGTGCAAAGCCTAAAAGATGCACCCAAGCAGATGTCCATCCTAGATCTCGTCTTATCATCGGTGGATCATCGCAACATTCTGGTGAAAGTACTGGAAGAAGCCCATCTGCCACATACCGTGGATGCAGAGAAATTTCTTCACGTGGTAAAAACATTTTCAACAGTAATGTGATATCTTTCACTGACGATGATAGACCTGCAGAGGGGACTGGTCATCGCAAGTCACTGCATATAGCGGTGATATTATCAGGGTATGTGATCGGAGGTGTGCTGATAGATGGACGATTGTCCCTAAACATCTGTCCTTATGACACCTTGGAGAGAATGATGATTAACCCGAACCGGATCAAAACCAGCCATGTGGTCATCCGAGCTTTTGATAGGTCTCGCCGACAAGCTATGAGTGAAATTGAGCTTCCTCTAGAGATTGGTCCACACACTTTTTATGTGTCCTTCCAGCTGCTCAACATAACCATAGGATACAACTTGTTGCTGGGAAGGCCATGGATCCATATGCCAGGGGCAGTGTCATCCACCCTCCATCAGAAACTCAAATACATTATCAACGACAACCTAATTACGGTGAATGCCGAACCAGAATACCCTGTCTGCATATAGGGAGACATGCCAGTGATCAGCCTGGATGCAGGGATTAAACTTGCTAGTTTTCAAGCATGGGAGGTAAGCGATACTCATTACCTACCGTGGGGGCACCAGCTTTTAAGCCTAAAGTCTCTCCCGAAGTGATAACAGTGGGCCAGGAGATGGTATCTTTGGGTTTTCAGCCTGGAGAAGGCTTAGGAAAGAATCAACAGGGTATTAAGAGTCTAGTACAAATCCCGAACCAGTTAGGGAAAGCTGAATTGGGTTATTCATCCGGATCAAGCCGTCGGAACCCACATAAGCATCCTGAGGCTCATGCTGCCACTATACTATTGCTAAATCTCACTGACGCTGGATTTTTATGAAACTAATAAGGAAGATTCCTGCTGTGGTATCATCCATGTTGTTTCCTCCAATAATACCGGTAGGTGAGAGAAAGACCCCAAAGCTTGAGGGGGATAGCAAAAAGGGAAAAGAAAAGTTCATGTACAAAGGACGAGACCCATATGCTAACATGCGTGTTCTCATACACTACGAGGGAATGAATGATGATATCTCAGATAGTGACGAGGAGGATCAGATCCAAATTCCTCGCATCAAGAAAGAAAAAGGGGGGTAGTTCGAAGAAAAACCTCGGCTCTGATCTAAAGGATGTTTTTGTCATCATCAGAGATGAGGTAGACAACCATCCTTCCTATTTATAAGGATCTGACTCTGAATAACTGGAGCAGCGTCCCTTGCCTCACTCAAAGAGGGTAAAAGGGCAGAGAGTCTGTCTGCCCTGTAACATGGTTTCATTTACTGCTTGTTTTATTGGACAGCTATAGCAGTAACTTTTGTCATGCTTTACTAAATGCTTTGTATGTTTAAGCAGTTGCATATATTAAAGTGAAAGCATTTTGTTTTCAGGACTCCAAGATTGGATTTGTTTTGTCCGTGCTGATGAGATGCCAACCTGTCACAGTGACTACAACTTTGATGTAGAAATAAACTTTGACTTGATGGAAGTTGATTAAGAGGAGGAAGATGACTATGAGGTGCCCGAGGAGATCAAAGAATGGGTGGAAGACAAACCTAAACCAAACCTCGACCAAACCACCACTGTCAATATTGAAACCTCAGAAAACCTCAAAGAAATCCAGATAGGCATAGACCTCACCACAGATCAAAAAGTCGACCTGATTCAACTCCTAACACAGTTTCAGGATGTGTTTGCATGGTCACATGAAGACATGCTTGGCCTGTCTACTGACAATGTCATCCATCGAATGCCCATCAAAGATGGATTCAAGCCAGTCAAGCAGAAGCTCAGGCGATTGAAACCTGAATGGAGTCTGAAAGTCAAAGAAGAGGTCATTAAATAATTCAAAGCCAGCATCATCATGGTATCAACATACTCGGAGTGGCTATCAAATATAGTTCCCGTGCCTATGCCCGGAGGGAAGGTGCGAGTATGTGTATATTATAGGGATTTGAACAAAGCCTACTTAAAGGATAATTTCCCGGTACCTTTCATCCACATCTTAATAGATAACACGGCGCAGTATGACATGTATTCCTTCGTGGAATGCTTTGCTGGTTACCATCAAATCATGGTCACTGAAGAAGACAGGGAGAAAATAGCTTTTATCACTCCTAGGGGAACCTTCTGCTATAGACGACTATCCTTCGGCCTCATTAATGTCGGGGCCACATACCAGCGAGCCATGATGGCCTTGTTTTCATGACATGATGCATAAGGAGATAGAGGTCTATGTGGATGACATCATTATCAAATCCCGGAAGGAGGACAATCACATTGACCATCTCAGGAAGCTGTTCAACAGGTTGCGTAAGTACAACCTCAAGCTGAATCTAGCCAAATGTGCTTTTGACGTCAAATCAGGCAAGTTATTACGATTCCTAGTGAGCAACGGAGGCATTGAACTAGATCCTGCCAAGATAAAAGCCATCGCTGAGATGCCCGTACCTCGAATAGAAAAAGAGATACGCGGGTTCCTGGGAAGGATCAATTTCATAAGCAGGTTCATTTCGCAGCTCACAATAACTTATGAACCCATCTTCAAGCTACTAAGGAAGAATTCCTCCACAAAATGGAATGAGGATTGTCAGAAAGCCTTCCTTACCATCAAGAAGCAGCTAATTGAAGCACCAGTATTGGTACCCCAAAGGGATGGAGTTCCCCTATTTATGTACCTGTCCGTCAATGCCAATGCCATGGGCTATATGCTGGGACAGAAAGATGATAATAGCAAGGAGAGATCCATCTCCTACATCAGCAAAAGATTCAGCAGTGGGGAACAGAAGTACACCCTGATCGAGAAGACATGCTGTGCGTTAGCATGGTCCGCCATGAGGTTACAACACTATCTGCATGGGCATACAACCTATCTCATATCCCATATAGATCCACTGAAATACATATTCAACAAGCCAATGTTGAATTATCAACTATCCAAATGGCAGTTGATCTTACAGCAGTTCGACATTGTCTATGTGGCTCAGAAGTCCATCAAAGGTCAAGGCATTGTAGATCAACTAGCCGAAGCACCATCAGGAGGGTTTGAACCCCAGGAAACTTATTTCACAGATGACGGGATCATGACAATTTAATAAATCCTTCAAGGAAATGCAGTCCAACCATGGAGAATGTATTTCGATGGAGCAGTAAACATGGAAGGTGTCGGAGCTAGGGCAGTCCTCATCTCTAGTATAGGAGAACAATATCCTGTGGCTACCAAGCTGCAGTTTGTCAACACCAACAACACGGCTAAATATGAAGGCTGCATAATGGGGTTGAAACTAGCCCAGTCCATGGGTGTTAAACATTTAGTGGTCTTTGGAGACTCTGAGTTGATTATCAGACAAACCACTGGGGCATATCACACCAAAGAACTGCATTTGCTTCCGTATCATCGTCAGGTCATCAAAATATCCATGGAATTTAAAGACATAACCTTCATCTATATCCCTCGAGGCAGGAACGACTTTGCAGATGTATTGACAACTTTAGCTTCCTTGATCTGCATATCCGATAGGAGTGGGATTCCCGACATCAAAATCACAAACCAAAAGACCCCGATATACGGGAATTACATTGGAGAAGCATTAGATGAAATACCTCCTATCAAACAGCCTTGCTATCAAGATATCAAGGAATATCTCCGAGATAGATCTACACCCGTTGGGGCAAGCCAAGCTGAACGAAAATGGATTCACAAGATGGCTATGAAGTTCAATCTGAGAGGAGATCCATTGTACAAAATGGATGCTGGAATAGGCCTGTTACGATGCCTTGATAAAGAGCAAGCCCAGAGATTGATGGATGAAGTCCATGGCAAAATCTGTGGTCCACACATGAGCGGTCATTTGCTGGCCAAGAAAATATTGAGAACAGGGCATTATTGGATCTCTCTCAAAGCTGACTGTGACGATCACGTCAGGAGATGCTTTCAATGCCAAGTACATGGAAATGCCATCCACGTTCCTCCCAATGAGCTACATAATATGAGTTCACCATGGACTTTCTCCATGTGGGGAATGGTTGTGATAGGCCCAGTAGAACTCAAAGCCAACAATGATTATCGATTCATCTTCACCATGATCAATTTCTTCACCAAGTGGGTTGAAGCTGCCTCTTTTCCCAAAGTCACCAAAGAGGTCATCAATGGTTTCATCAGAAACAATGTCGTCTGTAGATATAGACAACCGGAGGTGATCGTATCAGACGACACCAAAAACCTAAATAATCAAATGATGAGAGAACTATACAGCAAGTTCCACATCAAGCATCTCAATTCCATCATCTATCGGCCCAAGATGAATGGTGCTGTCAAAACGGCCAACAAGAACATCAAAAAGATCATGCAAAAAGTGTCCGCCAATCACAAAAAATGGCATGACCTGTTGCCTCTAACCCTATTAGCATATAGGACATCAATGCGCACTTCTACTGGGGCTACCCCCTACTCATTGGTCTATGGCACGGAAGCAGTACTTCCCATGGAGGTAGAAATAGAGTCCTTGAGAGTATTGATAGACACTCAAATGGAAGAAGACCAGTGGTTACAAGAGCGGTACCACCAGTTGTCCCTGATAGATGAAAAGAGGGCTACAACCATTTTCCACGGGCAGTAATATCAGCAAAGGATTGCTCGATCATACAACAAGAAAGTTCGAATACGATAATTCAAAGAAAATGACTTGGTGCTAAAGAAATTCCTAGCCAATCAGGATGAGGCCAAAGGAAAGTTTGCCCCAAATTGGGAAGGCCCTTTCATTGTCAAGTAGGTGTTGACAGGAGGAGCTATCAGATTACAAGAAATGGATGGTAACGAATTTTCCCAACTCATCAACTCAGACACCATAAAAAGGTACTATGTCTGAAACACATGCACACTAGCATCCTGATCTTGCGAATCAAATAAGTTCGTCTGTCATTAAAAGAACGAACTACGAATGACCTAATCTCCCTCAACCCGGGAGTACGTAGACAGCCATTCCTGGTGTGGTCAAACCAAATAAAAAATCCAAAAATGCATCAAACCATACTCAAAAGAGACACTTCTCGAGCCTCTCTCATACAAAATTAAACTACGAATGACCTGATCTCCCTCAACCCGTGAGTACATAGGCAGCCATTCACGGTGCGATTTGACCTTCAAGAAAATATAAAAATAATAAAAACCAATCCCAAGACACCGAAACCATATAAAGCCTAAATTTTATCAAGCCTCCCTGGTCAACGAGTCCGTCCGAGATATCCTATGACATCTCACTGTCAATCCATCAAGGAGAAGCTCATGATACATCAACAACAGAAAGTCATAAAAGAAGTGGTAATCACTCAGCAATGACAATACATATCCAATAGGGAAGTGAATTAAAATATATTTCTCTGATATATAATATTGTTTGACATAAACAATGTGTCCTGTACATGACAAAAATGGCGGATCTAGTATGTACAGGAAAAATAAAGCTAGTCTATGGACCTAAAGATAAACGGGACAACAGTGCCAACATGGCATCTCTCTCTGAAGATGGAGAAGCCGCTGCAAGTGCAATACCCTCAGCCTCCATGCGGGTCAAAACATCCACTGCCATCTGCATAGTGGCATTGTGATCATCAATGTAAACACTCATCTCGGTAACCAGACCAGGAGTATATGATCAAAGAGCAGTACTGTCGGTAATGTGGAAATCCCGGGAAGCTATGGCCTCATCCCTCTCTACAAAAGCAGTATCCCTGGCCATCAAAACCTCCTCAATCCCCTGAAATGCTGCGTCCCTGGCAGAATGGATCTAATCCCTTGCCACAAAAGTTGTATCTCTGGCAATCAATGTCTCCTCAATCTGGATAAAAGCAGCATCTCGAGAAGATCTAGCCTCATCTCTCTCAACCAATGCCGTATTCCTGAGTGGCTCGAGCCTCATCTCTATCAGCAAAAGCTATATCTCTGCCAGACAGGGCAGTCAACATCAACGGCCTAGCTTGATCTCTCTCAAAGGTCATCCTAGCTAGTGAATCTGCCAAAACTGGATCTGTCCCGGCCGGAATGGTTGGCAGGTTACTAACTAAGGTTGCTGTCAGATCCATGAACAAATCATCCTCCGTAGGAGAATTAGGATCCTCCATAGGCTCCTCCTCATCTGAATCCACAATCAAAGCTGACTGGGTGAATGCAGCTAATGCTATATTGGCCTCCAACCATACTGAGTACTCTGGAGAACGATCCTGGTGGCTAGTGGAGAAATCAGCCTTTTCCCTATGAGTCCAGCACTCGTAAATCCTAATCAGGTCGGCTGATGACATAGAAGAAGCTGACATCCACTGATCAATAGCCCCTCAAAATGGTGCAGTCTCTGGAACTGATTAAACTGACCCATAACTGCTAATAGATGGTAAGAGGTCACTCCTCTCAATCCCGCTAGGGGCAGGTAGTCCATGCCAAATGCATGGGTGATGAAGCTATAAGGGGAGACTAGCCCGGAGCATGGCAGAATCGAAAAAGGATGCACAATATCGGATAGAAAAGCTGACCAGGTCTCTACATCTGAACACTCCGTCGGCTGAAAGGAGTATGACATGGCTATCTCGTGGGTGAAATAATACACTTGGTGTCTGAAGAAGCCAATCGGGAGTAAGTGAGACATGAGCCACACGTACAACAAGACAGAGCAACCTTTGAAAAACCCCTCTGGATGGGTATGGCAATAGGTAGCTGACCTCAGTGTCTCAGCCAATATCATCGGTAGGATGGTGCAACCCTATCAAAGGGCCCAAACCACGATCATCAATTTGACGTCCAAGTGGTCTAAGGGTAGTGGCATATAAACGTAGGCCATGATGCAAATCAACAAGACGTCTACACAGGCAAGCTGCCACTCATCTACCGAAGTGATAAAGTCCCCAGAATACTGCTCGTTGCTGTCTAGCCAGCCGAAGCGATCAATCAGAAAGTCTATGGATATCACATGTCCGGTAATAATCTTCTCAGTGATAACTCGGCGTCTCAGACCCGATATAGTCATAAATGGTCTCCGCATGTCACTGATGGCTGTACGAGAGCAAGGAAAATCCAGTGCCAAGCCTGTATGACGCTCATACTCCTCTAAAGTAGGAGTCAACTCATAGAGCTAAAAACAAAAAACCTGTCGATCAGGTATCCAGCATGATAAGATGCCATCCACAAACCCATACGGAACCTGGAAAGCTAAAAGGGATAGAGAATGTCCTAGTCTCTGGTCTACTGTCCCTCTGGTAGTGAGGGGCAGACTGTCATACCATGACTGCAATGAAGATGCCACTAAGGATGGCGGTGAGTGCCCAATACGGCTGATGGTCGATGATGACATTTGTATCACTATATCACAAGACCATTCAGAGGTCAAATCTAAACTCATCTATCTAAATGCATATCCATGACATAATATATGCATAATGATAATGATAAACATGATGTAATAAATAGGAAATATTATGTATATCTACAATAAACTATCTAATACAAGCATCATCTCTGTCTGCTAATAAAATACAAAATAAAAGTACAAGGATATGGGGCACAACCCCCCAACTACTAACAATGACCTATCAAAATGGGGCACAACAGCCCAACAGCCAAAATTGTGGCCAACCAAAAGATATAGCTATAATTGCTATCCAAAAAGATTCAAAATATCTACGCTCAGGTGGTTAACCTGCTCCATCTCCTCCGTGGACACAAAGTCTCGGCCATCAGGAATGTCAGGGCGGTACAAGGGAAGATCAGCCCTTGTATAACTGCTAGAAAATGGACCTATGGAAGGGCCCGCTCCGGAGCTGGATGGATTAAAAGAAGATGCCTTTGATGGATCTCTGGCAAGATGCCTGATAAATAAATGAGCTCTCTCCAACTGCTGGGTCAGTCCTGTAATTTGGTCCAAGTGAGTAGGCTCCCTGAGGCACGCTATCCAGTCTGTCATCATCACAGACCCCGGCACCATAGCTGCCATAAACTGGGTAGCCCGAGTCTGAGCCCCAATAGTGCGAGGACTCCACCAGCTGCTGAATGCTGCCTGGCTGTACGGACCCTCTGACAGGGTGAAGCCATCTATGCTCTCCATCAGAATGTCTGTGAGCAGCTGAACTAGTGGCTAATGGTGCCAATAGGAGGAATAATGGGAATGCGGATATGCCCCGTAATGCTCTTGATAGCACGCTCTCCTAAATAGAGCTCCCAATCTCCCTCTGTCAAAAATGGGACTCTGCGGGTAGATAATGTATACTCCCGGCCAGTGGGGAAGCCTCCCTTAAACCCAACAGTCAAAAAGTCTGAGGTATATGGGATCCACGAGATCGATCTAGCAGTCAAAAGTTCTAGATGAAGGAGGGAATGGGTGAAACCCTCAGTAACAGGGACCTCTATCAGAGTGGAGTGGTGCTAACACCATCCCCGGGGATAAGTATCCATGCCTAAAGTATTAGCGGGACAAAGGCAAGGAAGCCTCTGATATGCCCAAAACTGGCCATACAAATATCAACAGTCCTCAGTGACCAAGACTGATAAATGTAAATGTAAAAATCAAAAAGGTACAAGAAAGATGTACTCACCAGCAGAAATGGGTAGAACTCTAACCAAGCCTCCGTCACATCTTCCGAGCGTATGCGTATGTCTTGGAGAAAATAGGCAAAGGTGTAGGTACCCCAATCAAAGTCACTGAAGCGCTTTACATATCGAGTGGCGCTGACCAGGGCAAAGGACACTGTCGTAGAGTTGTCTGCCAGAAAATAACCCCTAATGATCACCAGAAATTATCGTCGCAGGATGCGATCCCTAACCTCTGATCATCAGGCAGAGGCTCAAGCAAAGCCCCACTCTAGGCATCTACGCTCAAGGGACCAGATCGGACCATCCAACCCTTGATCGTCGTCGCAAGAACTCCTAGCAGAGACCGAACGGCAGTGGATATAATGTCAGCCACGACAGGAACTGGCTCACCCTCAAACTCTATCTCGGTGATGAACCTCCAGTCCATTGGGGTCATCATCACCTCATAGTCCAACAAGTGGAGAGACTGAGTCTGGTGGAACTAGCGCTCAGATAAAGCCCTCATAAAACCCCAAGGGCAACGGCGGGGAAGAATAGAAAATAACGCCTAAAACCCCAGGTGTCAACAATGTCCCTGTAGTCCTGGTGCAGAGTATGATACAGGGAGTGCACAATAAACCAGTTCCCTCGAGGCTATGTAAAGCCCGAAACCTGCATCAAAAGCCAACCCATGTCAAAAACCTGTGCCCCAATAATGGCAAAAGGAAGAAAAAAAATCCAGAAACAAAAAAAGCTTCAATCACCTCGTTGGCATGGAGGAACCTCGAGGGATGACGACTAAAATCTCCCAGCAGATCCTGGATTGGCACAACAATGCCTGGAAGCTTCGCACGTGGAGCCTGAGCTGTGGTAGGAGCGGCAAATGGAGCATCCTCGTCATCTATATCTACCGGCGGCTCATCCTGGGCCGGATGAATCACTGACACAACTAACCTAGGAGGCAGTCGGGCTGGACGTGGCTGAGAAACGTCAGAAGCTCTCCTCAGCTAACTCCTGAAATGACCCTGCTGGCACTCCCTAGTCTATCTCGGTCCATTGCCTGAATAAAGTCTCCAAATCACCTCAAAAAGTGTGTGAACACGTAGCTACTGACGAAATCTAAAATAAGCTGCCCGACCTCAGTAGATTCGAAAAAGAAAATTGAATTTCGTTTGAAACTCAAAACTGAAAATGAACATATGAGCTCCCCGCTGCCCAATATAAAATCGCAGGAAGGAGCGAGCCCACCTGCAGCTGCCACACTCCTACCTGCTGCTCCCTAGGGTGGGCCCCACTCCCTTTGACTCGATCTAGTTCGAGTTGAAATAGAGTTTATATGAGCTAAAAAGTTATATCTGAGAAAAAATCGCTACGCGATTGAGCGGTTTGTCCTAAAATCTCGCTTTTAAGCAGCGATATACTGACAGAAAGAGGAACTTCCTGGAAGCCATTGGTATTCATTCCGAAGCAATATCCGGGGACCAATGATGAAAACTGCCAAAAAACTACGCAAAATTGCCGAAAGCTACCACTTTCAAAGCATCGGGTACGGACCGATGACAGCTCAGCTGTTGGCACAACCCCAGCGAAGCGTCAGGTACAGACCGATGACAGTTCAATCATTGGCACAACCCCAGCGAAGCGTCGGGTACAGACCGGTAATAGTTGAGCCGTTAGCTCAACCCCAGCGACGTCTCAGCTATTAGCACAACCCCAGCAAAGCGTCGGGTACAGAGCGGTGACGTCTAAGCTGTTGGCACAACCCTAGCGAAGTGTCGGGTACTGACCGATGACAGTTCAGCCATTGGCTCAACCCTAGCGAAGCGTCGGGTATAGACCGGTGACAGTTCAGCCGTTGGCTCAACCCAACGAAGCGTCGGGTACAGACCGGTGATAGTTCAGCCGTTGGCACAACCCCAGCGAAGCGTCGAGTACAGACCGATAATAGCTCAGCCATTGGCACAAACCCAGTGAAGCATCAGGTAAAGACCGTTGATAGTTTAGCCATTGGCTCAACCCCAGCGAAGCGTCGGGTACTGATTGATGACAGTTCAGCCGATGGCACAACCCCAGCGAAGCGTCGGGTACAGACCAGTGATAATTCAGCCGTTGGCTCAACCCCAACGACGGCTCAGCCGTTGGTCCAATCCAGCGAAGCATTGAAAATGATCCGGTGACAGAAACAATATAGTAATCCATCCCCACAAAGGACAGATGATGGAATCTATTATACACATCCTCAGAAGGAGCACCAAGAAGGATTGGTGATTCAACCTCCTGTGGCCAATTATCGGTGCAAATTATCATCGAGATATGCATCAGAAACACCCATTGAAGTAACTCGACGGCAAAGATATCCCCAGCTGAGGAGCCTTTAGAAATGTACAACGTCATCAGCCGAAGGGAAACACGCCTTAGGGAGTGTATTGACAGAAGTGGGAAACCATTGGTCTCAAACCAAGGTAGCATCAATAATGTCATCCCCATCAGAGTTGATAAAGCTATCACGGATAACGTCATCCCCAGCAGAAAGTGACAAAAGCATTCTGTGATAGCTTAAATCTGATATCCTACCAGTAACCGCCTGACAGTGTTGCCCCAAGGGTTATCATAAATGACGTTATCCCCAGCAGAAAGTGACGTGAACATTCAATTATAATCTTAACCCCTCGCAGGTATCTAACATTCATCATATATCATCCCATGCATTGCCTTGCCTTTGTATTTGCATTTCTAGTGTCTAGCAATCTTTATCATGTTCATTCCTTTGCATTGCATGAACATGATAAAGAGGCGCATCTGTAGACACTCAAAATTTTGTTTCCCTGTTACTAACACTGTAGGAGGGCAAAACTGTCTTGTCAACTCAACCCCAGTATCAATACCGGGTCATCAACTCAATCCCGATCTCAATACCGGGCTGTCAAATCAACCCCGATCACAATACCGGGTCAACAACTCAACCCCGGTCTCAATATCGGGTCATCAACTCAACCCCGGTCTCTATACCGGGCCATCAAATTAATCACGGTCTCAATATCGGGTCATCAACTTAACTCCGATCTCAATACCGGGCCATCAGATCAACCCCGGTCTCAATACCGGGCCATCAAATCAACCCTGGTAGTATCAATATTGGGTCGTCAAATAAACCCCGATATCAATATCGGGCCTTCAACTCAACCGGTATCAATACCGGGTCATCAAATCAAACCCGACCTCAATACCGGGTCATCAACTCAACCCCGGTATCAATACCGGGCAATCAACTCAACCCCGGTATCAATACCAGGACATTAAATTAACCCCGGCCTTAATACCGGGTCATCAAGTCAACCCCGGTCTCAATATTGGGCCATCAGATCAATCCTGGTCTCAATACTGGGCCATCAAATCAACCCGGTATCAATACCAGGCCATCAACTCAACCCCGATATCAATATTGGGCCATCAAATCAACCCCGGTCTCAATATCGAATCATCAAATCAACCCCGATCTCCCCGGTCTCAATATCGGGCCATCAAATAAACCTCGGTATCAATATCAGGCCATCAACTCAACCCCAAAATCAATATCGGGTCATCAAATCAACCCCGGTCTCAATATCGGGTCATCAGATCAACCCCGATCTCAATATCGGGCCATCAAATCAAACCCAGTATTTCTGTCCGGGCAAAGGATAGAATGTTTGTCTCCCTTTACCGCTTTTATATATATTTATTTACATTATGTCCAGCCTGGATCATTCCGTGGCTTTTATACAGCTTTTATAAATATATATATTTATTTTCATTCCAGTTCGGGCCTCGAAGTGAAAACCCACCGCCCTTTATCGCTTACATATATATATATATATATATATATATATATATATATATATATATTTCAATTCTGTCCAGTCTGGATTACTCCATGACTTTTTACAGCTTTTATAAATATATATATATATATATATATATATATCCATTCCAGTCCTGGCATCGGAGTGAAAACCCATCGCCCTTCACTGCTTATATATATATATATATATATATATATATATATATTTATTATGTTCAACCTGGATTATTCCGTGACTTTTTACAGCTTTTAGAAAAATATATATGCATTTCCATTCTAGTTCGGGCACCGGATTGAAAACCCATCGCTCTTTACAGCTTTCGTATATATATAATTATATATATATATATATATGTTTCTTTACTCATTTTGATTAAATTATTTCTTTAAATATTCATTTGATTCGAATCGGCATTGACATTTCTGTGGGCAAACTAGATTTCTTTAAATCTCGCCAACTCTAGCTTTCAAGCGGTTCAAAATAGGTTCAGATAGAACCAAAAAGCTAGAATGGCTGAGATTTACTTAAATTTAGCATTTTTTTCTAGTTACAGTTTTGAAAGCAACCTCGCGGCCTTTAGATCGCTATCTAGTGGGAACGAGACGCTTCAGCTATGTGCAAACCAAGATTTACGGATGAATCCTTGGTTCTGGAGACATCTGGATGTAAATATTTATTTTTCTGTGCATATTTGAGCTGTGCAGGTTTTCTTGGCTTCTCTTTGTGAGCCTAGGAATCGTGGGATTCGTGATCAAACTGATCAGAATCTGATTCCCATGATGGACAAACTCCACTTTACAGATGTACCCTGCATGTTTTTCGTAAAAATGTACATTCGACAGACCTTAAAACGGTTATCAGGGTTTAAGGTCTCATATAATGAGAATAATGGCTTGTCGTGTTAGAGTCCATCCGATGGCTGTTATGCCCATGAGGAGACCGATATTTGTATATATTTTGTGATCGAGGATGCTTCGCAGCTCGACAATCACCATTCGAATTGAGCCTAAAGGCTAAAAAGATAAAAATAGAAGTATCAACAGGCTTCAATTCCTATGTGAGCGTAAACCTGCTTTTCAAAACATCATTTCAATAATCTTGTCTAAAAGAGAGACTTTTGCAAAATAAATCAAACCCTTTGTATATAGGTTCAACGAAGCAAGGCACTACTTTCAAATCAAATCAAACATATACCCAATTTTTTCTAGCATTCACACACACATTGCAGATTTAAAAGGGAAAATTGAAAAGATGCGGTACCGTGTATTTACGGGAGTTGTGGGGTGCCTAACACCTTCCCCACACTTATCCAAGCCCCTGAACTCAAAACTTTAGTTTCAAAGATCAAGTTTCGATAGTGTCCAAAAATTGAGCCTCTTTTAAAATAAAACTCGATTGAGTTGGTACAACCATTTCAAGTATACCAACTGGAGACTCTATAAAATATTCAAATCGTCGACATGATACAGGTTGGCCTTTTCCTAAAAAAAATCCTTCAAAACCTTTTTCACAATAAAAAGAATAAGGGTAGACAAAACTTAGGAAGAGAGAAAAATTCGGGTTTTTACCCGACCCGAATTTTTCCACTGACGTCGACACTAACTCTTTTGTATTCTTTTTCTATAAGAGCACTAGTCAACACTTGTTCAGCTCTGGAAGCTATATCCATAGTCTCTTCATCTTCGGTGGTGAATTCATCAGCATCTTTCTCAACGATTGTCTCACCTTCAATTTTTATGAGAATTTTTACACCTCACTTTATTTCCAGCCAAACTTTGATTCCTTGTGACTTAGCATAGATTTTAAATCTATTCTTCCAGGTGGCAAAGTTTGTGCCATTAAAAAGTGGAGGTTTGGACATTGATAGTCCTTCTTTGCAACAAGTAGTATTGTAGGCCATAGATGGATCTACTCTTAGATATGCATGTATTCACTTAACAAACAAGTTAAAGAGCACCGCTCTGATACCAATTAAAAGTCCAATAATAATATAGAAGGGGGTTGGATAGATTATCACTATTTAAAAAATTAGCTTTGACCTTTTTGAATTTTTAGTATATTAATTTGCAGTGTCAGAAATTAATAAGCAAGCTAGTAAAATTCAATCACACAATGCACAAAGATTTATCTGGTTCACAACATACAGCCTGGGTATGTTGCTACGTTCAGTCTCAAGCTCATCTCCAGGACTTGAGATCCTATTACTCCCAGTAATAAATACTCCTTCAATAGGCAGATAAGCCTTTACAAAGTTTTAAAGATAAACTTACAACTAATCACAACTAACTATCTCGGATAACGAACTCCCAGCTCCTTCCTCAAGCTTAGTTGTACCTTCCTTTTGAGTTCGGAACTATTATATGATCTGGTCTTGAACAACAGTCTCTTCCTTACCTCACAAGTACACTAAAGACCCAACTCCATGCTGACCTTTCTCAGACTCTGATCTTGGTCAAAGAATTACTCGTCTTTCTCACAGGTATATAAAATAAACTAACTCTACCTTTTTTCTTTTTACAATAGATTGGTTTGACTTTGCTTCTAAAGTAAGCATATAAAGTTTAGTACGGATTTATAAAAGTTTAAATAACTTTTATATTTGATGCTTCTCAAATAAGCAGATAAACAATTTAAGATCAAATATTTAAATAAAAGTCCAAGACTTTTATGTGATATGCTTCTGTGTAAGCAGATATGTAAATTGATGCACTTTTATAAAGATTTTTTTTTCTTTAATAAAGAATGTGTCTTTATGGTTTAAACAGATTAGAAAAGATTCTTTTTATAAATAAATAATGTGTTTCTATATTAAACATATATAACTTTGAGTTTGGATAAAAGTTTAAATCACTAATATATAATGCAAAAAGTAATTTATGAATAAGTAAGTTTGTGTGCAAAATACTTGTGATAACAGTTATTAAGTATAACAGATTAATCAATTAAATAATACTTGATATATCAAATAAATTTGTTTAACTCAAATATATATGTTTTTGTATATTTGATCTACGTTGTGAAAATTTGGCCACTTAGGATTTGAAAGACTGTCCAGATAATATTCTTTGTTAAGAAATATCTCTGGATATCGGTATCTAAGTACTGACTAAATTTTTCGTTTCATAATTTGTTATTTATATAAATATTTTAGAATATTTATATAAATTATCTATAGCAATAAAAAGTCACTTCGGATTTTAAAGACCATTCAGAAGATTTCAAAGAAAAACTTCCGAATTGATTTAGTATCTAAGTACTGACTTTTTATATGATATTTAAGTATGAGATAATATAAGTAATAAAAAATTAAAAACTTATTTCAAATACTTTGACTAATTTTTTTTCTAGAGAATTAGAAATTTGCTTAGAAGAGAGAGTGAAAACTTTTTGGAGAGAATGTAGGCAAGAAGAGAAAGCTTTTCTTGATTTGTAAATTGGTAAATAAAAATGAATGAAAAGCCTTCCTATTTATAGAATTTTGAAGTTATGGCCAAAAAAGTAATTTGGAAATTCATTTTGAATTTAATGATCCAGATTGCATGATGAAAAATTGAAGTGCCCGGATCAAACATGGATCACACGGATTAGATTTAAAGAGGTAGTGTATTGAAAATTTCAAATTGGGCCAAGTCAAAAATGTTTTTAACCGAAACCTTGCATATGGTTTTTTTTTAAACCTTTTTCCTTTATAACAAAACATGTTGGCAGGCAACATATATGGCTCTTCAGCCCTCTCACACACATGCACATTAGCCCACTTGCACACACACACACATGCATTATATATATATATATATGTACATAACATACATATATATACGGATATATATATAAATATATATGATTTTAGATTTTTTTTTGCCCAAAGAAAGATGCTTGAAAATCATTTAAAAAGAAATAGGAATCTCCTTGCCTTAGAAAATTTACTTTATGAATCAATTTCTTTAACACTTGATATTAGATTTATCAAGGTAAAGAAATAAATTCAATAGGAGTTTTATACAAATATTTTGGTCAAGATAAATGAGATAATTAAAATTATTTTAATATTTTAATCCTATGAAGAGGATTCTACCCATTTGACATATTTACCAAATTTGTTATCATCAAAATAAAACTATAAGATTTGGAGGTTCTAGATACCAAGCTGCCAAGGACAGAAATAAGGAAATAGATGGGGACGATAGGAGGTGGGGCCGGCGAAGGGGGTGGTGGAGCGATGGAAGGTGGTGGTTGCAACGAGTGGGGGGGACTTGAGGGAGAAGGAAGAGAGAGAAGCAGCTGTAGAAAGAGAAAGAGAAGAAACTGGTGTGGCGGGGGGAGGGGAAAGGAAATGTTTTAGGGTTAAAAACATTTAATATTTAAGTCCGTCAAAAATATTTTAATATCAACGAGCATTCCGTCGAATAAATGGTCTATTCCATCGAGCTTATTATCCGCGCCAGCAGGAAATGTTTGCACTAACGGTTGAAGTTATTTTCGGTGGAATTCTTTCGGTCTGAAGTTATTTTTGAGGGACTTAACTCCGATGAAATGTTCCGTTAGAAATAAATTAATGTCGACGTAATTAATTTCGTTGAAGATAATTCTGTTGGAATTAAGCTCTTTGTTGTAATGACATTATACATGATGTAATATCTTTAACCAAAATTTGTTGTTTGACGTTTGTATGGTGTGATGATGAGAAGTAAATATATAGTAATCAATTATAGAGGAAGTAAAGCGAGAATAGTTAACCAAAAATCCAAAATCGATATCGAAAAGGATCTATAGAGCTTGGATGACTGATTGTTATAATTTGATGAAGTGGAGTTTCCATTGACAAAATAGAGCTCATGGATGAATCAGAAGTTATGAAAACTGGTTGGATTGGATTAATTGAGGTAAATTTTGGTGTAAATAATTGAAATACCTACATAGGGGTTAAAAACCCTAATTAATTTGGGTATGAATTTTTAGGAAATGAATCTCATAGTTGTGTCAGGGATGTTGAAACGAATCTCATAATCGAAAGGTATTTTTGGAAGAAAATATATATTTTTGGAAGAAAATATAAAATATTTAAAAATGAAAATTCTATTTTTGCTTAAAAACAAAGTCGAAGATATTTAAATTTCAACTCTCTTTATTTGTCTCTCGCAGGTAATGGTTGTCTCTCCCACACCATACATATATTTAAATTAAGAGAGAGAAGAAAAATGGGAGGTATATATATATAGAGAGAGAAAGAACGTACCGATGGGAAATTAAGAGTTGAAAAATGAAGATAAAAAAAATGAAAGTTCTTACCCTTTTAATTTGTTGTATTTATAAACAACACTCTTTAGGGACAGAATTATAGTCATTGATATAGTTATTTGTGACAGGTTTTGTCCGTCGATGATTCCTTCTATTCTAGTAATGTAAATACTCAAAATTTTGTATTCCTGTTACTAACCCTGCAGGAGGGCAAAACCATCTTTTAGCGCTAGGGACAACACCGGGAGATCAAACTCAACCCCGGTAACACCGGGATGTCAATCAAGCTCCGACAACACCGGGATGTCAAGTGAAGCCTTGGCGACAACCCCAGGAGGTACAACAGCCCCGACGACAACACCGGGAGATCAAACTCAACTTCAGTCACAACGCCGGGATATCAAGTCAAGCCCCGGTAACACCAGGATGTCAAGTGAAGCCACAACGACAACCCCAAAAAGTACAATAGCCCCGTCGACAACTTCGAGAAGTATAATAGCCCTGGCGACAACCCCAGGAGACCAGATCAACCTTCAGAGATAGCCCCGAAGCATCAAATCATCCCCAGAGACAACCATGGGAGACCAAGGCAACCTCGGAGACAACATTGAGGAAAAGCAGAGCCGGCTGGGAGTAAACCTTGGAGACAACCCCGAGGAAACAGTCGAAAACCTTGCAAATACAGGAAATAATCTCTGGAAGGGTAAAATGGTTATTTTATTGACTTAAAGCCAAATCAAGTTAAAATCAAGCCAAATTGATGCAATGAGGGTCAGAAAGAGCCATGACATCGATCCCGAGTGAAAACAGCACAATACAGCTCAACAGACGGACTGCGAAAAAATGAAGATCTGGTTATAAAAGCATCTTCCTGGATTTAGAAAAGGTCAAATCCCATGTCATTGTGTCGCTCTCAGAAAGGGCTTTTTGAAAAGGTATAGCACGCCTCAAACGGACTCCCGGATCAAAGGTTATAAAGATTCAAAGCATACCCAGCGTTGGTCGAAGTGCACATACTTCGAGACAATGGGACCCATGGTAGTGGGCCCCGCTCGAGGAGCAACAGGTAGACTCGCGGCTGCCGTTAATGTACCCGCTACTATTTTGGTCTATGTCAACGTCGGGAAAAAATGCGGGTCGAGTTGGACCCGAATCTTTCTCTCTTCCTAAGTTTTGTGGTCTTCTACCCTTATTATCTTGTCTGTTTTTTATGAAGGGTGAAGGTTTTTTAGAAAAAGGCCATGTTAGTTCCCAAATGCACGTTAGTTATCTAGAAGGGGGGTTGAATAGATATTTTAAAATTTCTTTATTTAAATTACTTTGTAAGTATTGATTATACTGACAGCAGCGGAATATATGTTTTGTTCCTTTTCAAGATATTGCAGTTAGGGTTTGATAAGCAGTTATGGCAATTATAACAGATATAGTAGTTATAGCAGTTACTGAGAGACAATGAGACACAAGGTTTTAAGTGGTTCAGAGCACACAAGGCTCCTAATCCACTCTTCTACTCTACGAGTAGAAAATCCACTAAGGATGTCTCTTACAACTTGAATCATTAGATTCTTTCAAGGCCAGCAGTCCTTGAACTTCTCTTAATTCACTTAGAACTCTTCAAGTCCTCTGACTTGGTACTTCTCTTAGTTCACTCTTGAACTCTTCAAGTCCTCTGACTTAGATCTTCTCTTTGTTCACTTTTGAACTTTTCAAGTCCTCTGACTTGGTTCCTCACTTGGATTGACAGTAGTTGGTTGAGGAGTGCTACTCAGTTGCAATTAAGCATCAGTTCTGAAGAACTGAGTAGCAAAGCAAGCTTTCCTCTTACAGGATCGTAGAGTTGATCGTTGAGTGTTCTTGAGCTTTTCTCAATGTATTCTATCTTTTCACATCTTGCTTACTTCATTTGAATCCTTGTCTGATTTCCTTATAAAAGAGCCATCCAGAATATATCCGTTTGAACACTCCCGTTGTAGCATTTCATGCTTCAGACATTTCTGTGCAGTTGATGTTGACATCTTGCTTTCCTGCTGTACTGCCGACTGGCCCACTGACACAGCAGACTGCAACTTCACCTAACACCTGAAAAGGTATTTTCTGCAGGCGGTTTAGTCCTTTCCCTAGCTTCTCTAATAAGCTTCTTTGATTTGAACTAAGGATGAATATGGAATCATTGGGACCATCAAATTGTCAACGAACATAAGCCTTTCTTCATTTGTTGCTCTTCCTCCCTTCATCAGAACTACAAACTTTGATGCTAACTGGAGGAGCACTACGATTATGGTCATTGTATCATGATCGTTGTGTGTTGGCTTGTACAGGCTTGACTCAGACTTGATCGTAGAGAACACTACGATTTCTCTTAAGCTCTTCGGCACACTACGATTCCTTCTTGCTTCGTCTCGCAGACTCCACGTTTTCGAGAGCACACTGCATTTCTTGACTCAGCTCAGCAAGCGTTCGGATCTTTTCTTTAATTCTTAGTGTGGACTTTCAAGAGTATACTATAATTTTGATACTTTTACTTAAGCTCCATGATTCTGCCTTGTCTTCTGCAGACTTGATTCTCTTAGCAGACTACGATTCTGAACATCTTCGTTTAAGCTCCATGATTCCGCCTTGTCTTCTGAATGCTACCTTTAACAGACTACGATTCTGTCAAGGCTTTAACTTTTACAGCTCAAATAGATCAACCTAATAAATTTGATCTTTTCTTCTATACATTTATTTACATAAATGATAAACATTAAAGCTCAGATCAACCTAATATTTTTGATCTATCATCTAAGTCCTTGTACATGATTCTATTAAGGACTGTACACTTAAGCATTTATATTTACTTTTAATATCAAATATGAATATGCAATTCCCAACAATCTTCCCCTATTTGATGTTGACATAATCAAGGAGATTTAGATCATAGCATCATTTTCTAAATGCAAAGTGCTAGAAAGTAAATATGGTTTAGTGTTTTAGTGAGCAACTGAAATTTCTAGAGAATAAGCATGAATTTATTGATGTTTGAAAAGATATTACAATCTAGCATAGAAACATCAATATACAAGTTAAGCTTAGAATTATCTCTATCTTCTTTGCCTCTTTGGTTTTGGAGGATTGGCATGCTCTGCGATTCTTCTTCTCCTTAAGGCTTCATCTCTTCTTGCAATGTCCTCTAGCTCATCTCGGGTCAGTGGTTTTGAATGATCATGTCTGTTCATGAAGGCATGATCTCTAACTGGCATACTAAAACCAGTGAAGGTTATACCTTGTGAGCTAGAGGCTTGACCTTAGCTCCTTTGAGTAGGTTCAGCTATGAGAGAACTTTGCAGATGTTGATCAACTCGTGGAGGCTGAGAGCTAGGACTTCTGAGATTGCCACCCAATGATTGACCAGTGTGTGTTTGTCTTTGCCTCTGCTGTGGTTGCCTTCTATTTCCTTCTCTGCTTCTATTTCTATCTCCTTCCTCATTATTCTCCCCCTTTATGTCAGCATCAAGGGTTCGAACATCTTCAGAGAGGCGCTTGACTCCTTCAACCAGCTCATGCATCTGTGAGTGGTTTTGAGAAGTATCACTACGATTTTCAGCAACTCTAGCCTCAATGTGTCTTTGTTGTTGTTGAATCCGTTCCATTGCATTGTAATTCTGAGTATTTAAGTTATATTGGATTCTTGGAAGTATTGAAGTGAGGTGCACAGTTCTGAAAATTGGTTGGTCAACAACTCATTTTGAGATTGCTGATTCTTCTGCATGATCTCCATAGCTTCCTTATGCTTCTTCGTGGCAGCAAAGTGAATAGTATCCCTTTGACTTAGGACTATCTGCCATTTCCTTGACAATCTCCCGCAGCTTCTTTGACAGTTCAGTTGCCAACTTTCCTGGTAGAGGCTTGACTGATTCGATAATATGGTCGAATCTCATGTGAAGCGCTATGGAGTGTGCTTCAAGAATCTCTCCAGATTCTGACCCTATTTGGTTTAATACTTCATTCATCTCCTCCTTTGTTGGCATGAGAGATAGTTGATTGAGAATTCGTTGTGTCTCAGGAGGAGGAGGAGTAGTCGTAGTGTGCTCATCTTTCCTTGATATGCTTGCGAGGGCAAGAGTCATATCGAAATATTCGTGGTTGGAAGAGGAAGGGATATCTGCTTGGGTTAGAGGGATTTGTGTTTGCTGTATAGGCATAGTATTTGGCACAGATGTATGTGTTTCAATTTTGTTGAGCTGTTCTGGAGACTCTATGATTTCTGCATCAGATTAATCAATATGCACAAATCGTAGTGTGTCGACCAGGGTTGGTGTTTCAATGGTTGAGCTTGCAAGCATTTTTTTGACAACTCTTGTGATGTGCTCAATCATCATTGGATCATTAATGGTTTGCTCTGCGAGAACGAGTTGGTTATTTAGTTCATCAGATACAGAGTTTGGGACTCTAGTAACTGTAAATTGATTGAGTGGATGCAGGACCACTTCCAACCATTTGGGCACTTCATAGAACTGATTAAAGTGTGATGATGGAGTGTGGTTGATAATAAACGAGAGAGGAGTGAAATATACCTCATGCTCTGGCTCTAAGGTTGAAGCATTCTTGATCAGTTTCTGAGCAAACCTCCTTTCTCTTTGAAATCCATGGGCAAGCACTGAGATTGCTGGATATGCCTAGAAAGTCCAGAATATGTGATTCTAGGAGTTGAGAATCATAGCTCTATGATATGGCATCATGGGCAAATAATTGAACAGTTGATTGTAGTTTGATGTTCTTTCACCATTTTGTCCCAAATATATGACCTCAAGATCATCATCTTCTTCTTCATCACTCTCTGCATTATAAACTTGCACTACATCAATCATCTCATCATCATCTGCAATATTCACCATTTCTGCAGCAGCAGACTCTACAACTTCTTCATTTACAGAGGGGACTTCATTATTATCTATTTGTAGCTCCCCCTTAGCTTTAGCATTCTCTGTCTCCGTCGTTTCTAACTGCCACCCCCTCAGCTGCAACATCTTCTTGAACAGAAGCTTCTAGAGTCCCTTTTTAAACATTAGTAGAGTCTATTTCAAGAGCTGCTTCTGGTACTTCACCTTCAGGATGAGTTACATCTTCAACCAGAACCTCTTCAGAGAAAATTACTTCTTCATGCTGTACCTCCTCAGCAGTGTCAGCAAGAACTTCATCAGGGCTTATCACATCTTCAATGATTCTGATCTCTTGTGGAGTTGGATCAGATGCTTGTGGCTTAGTGGACTATTCAGCCTTTTCTGCAGCCCTTCTTTTATCATATTCTTCCAATATTTCTTCATTGGTAAGAGCATACTGATGAGTGGGTTTTATACCTACGAATCGGTAGTCGTTATAGCTTGATTATGCATATTTTCGAGTATTTTGCCTGTTATTTTTACTGGGTGTATACGTTTTTGTGCAAATAATGAAATGGAGGTGAAAGTAGCTTTAAGGGACAAATTTGTATGTATATGCCTATTCTTTAATGTTTCTTCTCTTTTATTGTGCCTAAATATACTCAGTAATCTTTTATTTTTATGTTAGGTACAATTGAAGAGGTCCGTGACGTTGGAAATAATTTAGAGACAAATTGAGTATTATTGGACCAACGAAATTAGAGCTAAAATATGAGAACGGGACAACTCAATGGAACCAAGAGGGCTGACCCAATTAGACAATGGGTCAAGAAGGCATCAAAACTATCAAGTGGGCCACGAGAATTGGGAAAAGAATGGATTAGGGGCATTGCACTCACGAAATCAATACTTAGCAGTCATGCAACACACTAAGCATTCAGGCTACATATAGAATCAACATGGGCGAGTAAGGAGGTCAGCAACTAATGGAAGGAGCAGCATATGGGCCAGAGCAAGAGGGGTCCATGACAACCCAATTCGGTTGTTAAAGATCAATGAGCAGCTGAAAGAACTCATTTCATGAAGTCCTAGCAATTAATATAAGTGGGTAGCATGTAAGATAGCAGCTTACGTGGATGCCTTCATCTTTGAGGAGGGGTTCATTATATGTGTCATGTTAAGAAGCAGTTGGGCCCATAAAACGCAGCAGCTTGTAATAGAGTAAATAGCAACGGAAGGGGTAGGTGAGAAGAATTACGAGCAGCTGGTCAGTGCTTCGCCCAGCTGGGGCGGGGCTTTTATAAGGTAACCTCCTGCTGGGGCGGGGAGGCAGTAATCAAGCTGTCCAACATTCTTCTTCTAGGCGGATTGACCAGCAAGTGGGATAAAAATGCAAGTGGGTCTTGCATGAAGTATAATCCAGTGGGCCACAAATTAAGATTAAGAGCAGTCACTTACAAAGGCAGTCATGCAACAAAGGATTTAAGCAATTTATGAAGTACAGTGAGTGAAGGAAAAATAGTGACTGGGCAGAAGAATCACCCACTGGGGCGGGTGATTTACAAGGGCCAACCCGCTGGGGCGGGGAGGCGGTAGTGTAATGTCTCCCTTTGCCGAGTGGATGGATACATTAAAAAGGGGACAACATATTTAACGAGATGACTTATTGCTAGTGGAGAAGTTGCTGACTTCATATTCTCCTGTTGCGTGTCCAAGCAGGAGACCTCATTTATTACTCTTCCACCCGCCCCAGCGGGTGTCCTGTGTTGGCAGCCAAATATTTTATTCTTTTCTTAATTCCCTTGTCTCCCCTTTCTTTTGCTTATTGCATTATTCCTTGATTCATCTGGAAGTTGGAATTCATGTATCAATTACACCACAAGCTATATTAGACGTGTCTCCTGCAGAAAGGTTATACGTTAATACATTATTACCCTATTAAATGATATTCATGCAACTAAAAATGAAAATAAAAATAAAATAAAATAACTGATGGGTTGCCTCCCATCAAGCGCTTAATTTTAAGTCTTTAGCTTGACTCCTTTGTTGTTTTATTTGGGTTCGGCCAGGACGACCGTGGTTGCTTGGCGATCAATTTTTTCGCCCCAGTAATGCTTTAACCGTTGACCGTTGACTTTAAATGTGTCCGTTGACTCCTTAGTATATAACTCAACGGCGCCATGTGGGAATACCGTCTTTATCGTGAATGGACCTAACCATCTAGATTTCAGCTTTTCAGGGAATAATTTCAACCGAGAGTTGAATACTAATACTGATTGACCCGGTTCAAACTGGCGGGGCATTATTTTCTGATCATGCCATTTCTTCACCTTTTCCTTGTACAACTTTGAATTCTCATACGCCTGCAAGCAAAATTCGTCTAGTTCGTTGAGTTGTAACAACCGCTTCTCACCTGCTGCTGACAGATCGAAATTTAGCTTTCTGATTGCCCAATATGCTCGATGCTCTAGTTCTACCGGCAAGTGACATGCTTTCCCGTAGACGAGTTCATAGGGAGACATGCCTATCGGAGTTTTGTAGGCAGTCCGATACGCCCACAAAGCATCGTCTAACTTTACTGACCAATCCTTTCTATTTGGATTTACAACTTTCTCCAAAATTCTTTTGGCGTCCCTGTTAGACACCTCCGCTTGTCCACTTGTTTGCGGGTGATAGGCTGTGGCAACCCTATGTTTGACCCCATACTTTGCCACTAGAGCAGTGAAGTATTTGTTACAGAAGTGGCTCCCTTCATCGCTAATGATTGCTCGTGGGGTTCCGAACCGAGTGAATATATTCTTCTGCAGGAACCTTATAACCACTTTTGCATCATTTGTTGGTAATGCCACCGCTTCAACCCATTTCGAGACATAATCTACAGCCAAGAAGATGTACAGATTGTTGAATGAAGATGGAAAGGGACCCATAAAATTGATTCCCCATACGTCAAAAACTTCGACCTCCAAGATCATGTTTAATGGCATTTCATTCCATTTCAATATATTCCCCACTCTCTGACATCTATCACAATTCTTCACACACTGATGTGTGTCTCTGAACAACGTGGGCTAGTAGAATCCTGATTGAAGAACTTTTGCTGCAGTGCGATCAATCCCATAGTGTCCCCCATATGGTGATGCGTGACACGCCTGTAGGATACTCTCTACTTCACTTTCCGGTATACATCTCCGGATCATTTTATCAGCACATTGGCGGAACAAGTATGGTTCGTCCCACATGTACCACTTTACATCGTGTAAGAATTTTCTCTTTTGGTGACGAGACAAGTCTGGTGGGAGGACGTTACTGACCACGTAATTGGCGAAGTCCGCATACCACGGAAACTCACCGTTTATCGACAATAGTTGCTCGTCAGAAAATAGCTCATTGATGGCTAACTTGTCTGTTTCATCCTGCTTTGGGTTCTCAAGTTGTGAGAGGTGTTCGGCCACCTGGTTCTCTGTTCCCTTTCTATCCTTGATTTCCAGGTCAAATTCCTGTAGTAACAACACCCAACGTATAAGCCTTGGCTTTGCGTCTTTCTTCTCAACTAAATACCTGATGGCTGAATGGTCCGTGTACAGCACCACCTTAGTTCCCACCAAGTATGAACGGAACTTGTCAAAGGCATACACAACCGCAAGTAGTTCTTTTTCCGTGGTAGTGTAGTTTAACTGTGCATCCGAAAGAGTCTTGCTTGCATAGTAGATGGCATGAAAGATTTTATCCTGTCTTTGTCCTAGTACTGCTCCAACTGCAAAATCACTGGCGTCACACATGAGTTCGAAGGGCTTGGTCCAATCAGGTGCTATTATTACGGGGGCCGTGGTCAACTTTTTCTTTAACTGCTCAAAAGCCACTCTATAGTCTTCATCCAATTTAAATGGGACATCTTGTTCTAATAGGGTGCAGAGTGGTTTAGTGATTTTTGAGAAGTCCTTGATAAACCGTCTGTAGAATCCAGCATGACCGAGAAAACTCCGAATACCCTTCACCGATGTCGGCGGTGGCGGATTTTCAATTGTTTCTAACTTTGCTCGGTCGACTTCCAACCCTTTTCCTGAGACTTTGTGGCCAAGAATTATCCCCTCTTGGACCATAAAGTGGCACTTCTCCCAGTTGAGTACCAGGTTCGTTTCCACACATCTCTTCAAAACCAATACCAGATTTTCGAGGCATCTATCAAACGACTCCCCAAAGACGGAGAAATCGTCCATAAAGACCTCAACACTTCGTTTCACCATGTCTAAAAATATCGCCATCATGCACCGCTGGAATGTTGCCGGTGCATTGCACAGTCCGAATGACATCCTTCTAAAGGCAAAGGTTCCATATGGACATGTGAATGTCGTCTTTTCTTGATCCTCTGGTGCAATGACGATCTGGTTATATCCGGAATACCAGTCCAATAAGCAATAATATTCATGTCCGGCTAATCTGTCCAACATCTGATCAATGAAAGGCAAGGGGAAATGATCCTTTCTAGTCGCCTTATTCAGTTTCCTATAATCCATGCAGACTCTCAAGCCAGTTACTATTCTTGTCGGTATTAACTCATTATTTTTGTTCTTCACCACTGTCATACCACCCTTTTTTGGCACACATTGGACCGGACTCACCCAAGCACTGTCTGAAATTGGGTAGATGATTCCTGCGTCTAGCCATTTCAAGATCTCTTTCTTCACCACTTCTTTCATTATAGGATTGAGCCTCCTCTGTTGTTCTACCGTGGGCTTGCTATCTTCCTCCATCAGGATCTTGTGCATACAGAATGATGGACTGATCCCTTTAATGTCGGTGATGGTCCAGCTAATAGCCAATTTATGTTCCCTTAACACTCTCAGCAGCCTACTTTCCTGCATTGGGTTAAGTGCAGATGCAATAATAACAGGTAAAGTAGATGAATCGCCTAAAAATGCATACCTGAAGTGATCAGGTAACGGCTTAAGTTCAAGCTTAGGTGGTTCCTGGAGAGATGGCTTGATTTTTTCTGATAAGGCTCCTTCCATTTCCAAAGGTTCAACTGGTGGTGAGAATCTATTTTCTGTCGGAATTGCGTCCAACAGCTGTATATATTCTATTATTTCTGCATCCTCCTCATCACACTCTTCCATCAATGCTAATTCTAGTGGGTCAGTATTCAGTATCCGCAGTTGTTCCTCATCCACCACTGTGTCTATTGTATCCACCCGGTAACATTCCTCATTTTCCTTGGGAAAGTTCATGGCCTTAAATACATTGAAGGTGACTTGTTGATCGTGCACCCTCATGGTCAACTCTCCTTTTTGCACATCGATGAGTGTATTACCAGTAGCCAAGAATGGTCGTCCAAGGATTATTGGGATTTCCTTATCTTCTTCAAAATCAAGGATGATGAAATCTGCTGGGAAGAGTAATTTATCCACTTTCACCAAAATATTTTCGACAATTCCCCGAGGATACGTTACTGATCTGTCTGCCAATTGTAGGGAGATGTTGGTAGGTTTAGGTGCCGGTAATTCTAGCTGAGTGTAAACTGATAGTGGCATAAGGTTAATACTGGCACCTAAATCACAAAGGCATTTGTTGAAGGTTACACTTCCTATAGTGCATGGAATGGTAAAACTACCCGGATCTTTCAACTTCGGTGGAAGCTTCTTTTGCAGAATTGCACTACATTCTTCTGTCAGTGCCACAGTTTCGAAGTCTTCTAGTATTTTTTTCTTCGAAAGAATGTCCTTCATGAATTTGGCATAACTGGGCATCTGCTCTAATGCCTCCGCAAACGGTATATTTATATGCATCTTCTTGAATACTTCCAGGAATTTTGTGAACTGTTGCTGTAGTTTTTGTTTATGGAGTCTTTGTGGAAATGGCAGTGGAGGATAAACTACTGGTGTAACCACTTGTTCCTTTTCTGCTGGTGTTTCTCCTGCCTCTTTTTCCACTATTTGTCCCTTATCAGCCTCGACTTGCTTCTCGATTACCGACTTCTCCAACTCTAGCTCATCTAACTGTTTTCCACTCCTGAGTGTCACCGCTTGACATTGCTCATGTCCTCCCTTCAGATTTTTCTCGGTGTCGCTAGGCAACAATCCCTGGGGCTGGTTATTCATTGCACTTGCTATCTGTCCTATTTGAATCATTAGATTCTTCATGTCCACCGCAAGAGCCTTCGTCTCTTTCCTCACCAATTCATTTTCTGTTCTGACTTTGGCTAAAGCTTCTTCCCAACCTAGCTTTTCCTCCTGTTGTGTTGCTGCCTGTTGATGCGGATTCTGAAAACCAGGAGGGTATGGTTGTCGTGGAGCCTATTGTTGGTTCTGTGTGTTGCTCCATGAGAAGTTCGGGTAGTTTCTGTTCCCTTGATTATATGTATTCTGGTATGTGTTGGCTGATCTGTTATAGTTACCCACATAATTAATTGCGACTGGGTTAATTGCACACTGTTCAATCGGATGTTCTCCTGCACAAAGTTCGCATACGACTGCTACCTGCTGCATGTTTCCCTTTGTCATGGTCTCAATACTCTTTTGTAACGAAGCCAGTTGCGCCAATATAGCTGTCGAATTATCCACTTGCAGAACACCCGCTACTGTGGGCTGAGTCAATCTTTCAGTCGGCCATTGGTACCCATTCGAAGCCATCGTTTCTATCAACGCCCATCCGTCCTCAAATTTCTTCATCAAAAAAGCTCCCTGTGACGCTGCATCAATGCTAGACCGTATCTGACTCGATACTCTGTTGTAAAAATTACTCAACTGCATCCATGGTGGAAATCCGTGATAAGGGCACTTCCTCAACAATTCTTTGTATCTTTCCCATGCTTCGTACAGTGGCTCCCCTTGATACTGTGCAAATGCAGATATCTCCGACCTTATCTTGTGTGTCTTCGATGGTGGAAAGAACTTGGCCAAAAATTTCTGTGCTAGGTCATTCCATGTCGTAATTGACCCCGGCGGTTCAGAATGTAACCAAGCTTTCGCCTTGTCATTAAGCGAGAATGGGAATAACCTCAGCTTAAGTGCATCGTCTGACACTCCATTGCACTTGAAAGTGTCGCAGATTTCTATGAAAGTGAAGATATGATCATTCGGATCATCATTCGGAAGACCCCCAAACTGGAATGTGTTCTGCACCATCTGTATTGTCCCCGGCTTAATCTCAAAGTTATTTACATTAATTGCTGACCTGGCTATACTTGAATGGATTTCTGAGATTTTTGGTATATCATAATCCTTCATTGGTTTGTCTTCCTGTTGTTGTTCCGCCATGTTTGTTTTGGGTATTTCAAATTCCTGTCGATTCTTTACAATCCACTCAGTTACCCCCCAAAACCGTTTGTCGATATCGTCCTCAAAGGGCAACAACTCTGGTTTCTGCGATCTAGTTTGCATGCACTAATCGAAAGTACCTGAAATATCCAAACAAACAAAAATAAGAATATATATATACATATATATATATGTTTAATTAAAATTGATCTACTTAAATCGATATTGTAAGTAATAAACGCAATTACTGTCCCCGGCAACGGCGCTAAAAACTTATTGTGTATTTTCTACGCGCAACACGCAAGTGTATGTGGTCAACAAGTAATACAGTGATAAATCAAAGATCGTACCCACAGAGACAATAATTACTATTTAATCGAACAAGTACCAATTTTAGAATATTTCAACTTTATCAAACTAACAGCAAAAAGATATATTCTTCTATAACTAAATTAATAATGCAAATAACCACACACTGAATCGAGATCTTAATAGAATTGAGAGAATTAAGCCTACAACTTCACTTATTATTTCACTTCAGATAATATCTTTGTCACCAGTTTATTTTAATTACCCCTAAGTTATTAATCGAAAACACTAATGTAGATAAAACCACCTCACGATGCATAATATCCGTACTTATTTGTATCCACATATGATAGATTCAAATAAAACATCCCAATTAATTAACTCACTATATTTCTATGTGAATTACAATTAACCAGAATTTATTACCAAGTTCTCTTTCAGATTACATATGGCGTAAAGGAATATATCTATCCTAAACACGAATCACAAATTCCATCTATGCAGAATTCACGAACATATGTCACTATGGCCAGTTCTAATCTCCTATGTTCCTTCACAAGTTCATAAGAAATAACAGAATAATTGTTGATCAGACAATTATATAAATTAATCACGCACATAGTGAATAACCTGGGAATAACCTCCATAAACTAGATTTAAAAATAATTAATCCTCCATTACATAATAAGATCCGTTATAGACTTAAATAAATAATTAGATCATAACGAATGAAATAAAATCCATAATCCACAAAATATTAATCATAACGAATACAAAGAAAATATGGATTGAGAAAGATAGGAATATAAAACTCCTGTCGTTACTGTCTCCAATTTGCTCCGTGTTCATACGATCACGCTCTGCTTCAATTCTCTTCTTTCAGTTCAGATCCACAAAAATAATACTCTCCTCTTCAAAGGTGTCTCTCCTTTTTATTCAGATCCCCTTAATATATTATTTAATAGACTCCTCCTCCTACTACTATACTACTATATTCTATATATTAGCCAGCCTTCATATTCTCCTGTTGCGTGTCCAAGCAGGAAATTTCTTAGCCAACTTCTTCACCTTTTTCTTTGGCTTGGGCACAGCCTTTGCATCTTCTTCAGCTTTAGTCTTTTGAGTTTGCTCAGGCTGAGAGGCTGTTGCAGCTTCTCCTTCTGTAGTGGCAGCTAGTCTGGACTCTACGATTGGTGATGACTCCATAATCATAGTGAGTGTAGACTTCCCTATTTTGTGGCTCCGTTTCTTCTTTTTCTGAGGTTCAGAACTACCTTCAGCCTTATCTTCACTCATCTCCCTCTTCTTCTTCTTCTTCTTCTTCTTCTTCTTCTTCTTCTTTTCTTTCAGAACCCCCGCTGATGAGTTAGGGGTGATGACTCTGTTGGAAGTTAGGCTTATGAACTCCATATCTATACTAGGACCCTCTTGGAGTGCATCAGTGGTTGAGCCTTGAAGATCCTCAGTTGCTTGAACCCTTTCATACATTTTCTTCTTCCCTTTACTCTTTTTGGTCAGAACTACAGCTTTTTCTTGGTTGACCTCTTCTTCTTCCTCCCTGGCTTCCCTTGCAGCAGATGAGGTTACAGACATCATCTTTACATTTTTTGCAGGATTCCTTTTCCAGTTCTAGAACAGCTGCTGGGTCATCTTCCTATTGGGATTGATTGAAATACCTTCATTGTCCCCAATTTTGTCACCCAGTGCATCCTGAATAATAATGCTGATAAACCTCCCATAGAGCATTTTGGCAGTGCTCTTGGTCTTCTTCGGACTTGGCATCCATTTTCTGAACTAATCCATCAGCAAGGCTCCATAGTTGAGTTGGACTCTGAAGCGGATGGCTATCATGAGCTTCAGTTGCTTCTCGTTGACAGAATCGTGATCGGAGCCTTTACAACATATTCATTTTCCAACAATGTCAGCTAGGAACTCATATTCTTGAGGAAATTCTTTCTTCTTGTAGCCACTCTTCCCTTCAGTTTTTGTATAGTTCATCTTCTTCAGACCCTTATGGAAGTCAATAGCCTCCATGGATGATAGACCTTCACTTTTGAAAACTAGAGCTAGGTTTATGCCTTTAGCATTGAGTTGGATTTGCACATCTTTGACTTTGGTGAGAATGGAGCCTTTATCAACAACTCCATTGCAATAAAACTCCTTCACTAGCTTTGGATATATCAATGTGCTGGTGCTCAGAGCATTCTTAAGACCCGCTTTCTTCAGGAGTGAAAGGACTTTGTGAATTTCTGGTCCAGCCTTCTCGAATTCGTCAAAGCATAGTTGATAGCTGGAAACAACATTTGAAGCAGCCATCTGTTTGTTTGATTTTCCTGTAGTGGATGGATATGGCTTAGCTTTCTGCAACTTAGGGTTTCATTTGAGAGAGAGAGAAAAAATAGTCTTTTAAAATTCAAAGATGAACTAACACATGACATCTTAAAATTGATTTATAAACTTCCCTCCATGTTTTGCATCGTGGGACATGTGTCAAGTTCTGCAGGACTCCACATTTTTAATCCATGTGGAAGGTTCCTTTCTGCTTTTAGCTCCCCCAAAGCTAGTGAGTCTTGATTTCTTCTTGACCGTCGACTTTACGGTTTTCTGTGATGTATTCTGAAATGACATCCCTTCTAGTTTAAGGATGCTTAGGAAGGGCCAACCTCTTAGTTTGACACTAAGGATCAGGTTTGTCCCTGAGACACTTATCAGAAGGGTTGCTTGGCTTGATGACGCTACTATCACAGTGAGCTTTTCTGCCTTGACTGGATCATTCCACGATCGTGGTTTCTCTTTGTCATCTCTATGATTTTGACTTAGCCTTTATATCTACAAGGTTAGCACCATCTAGAGCATAGAGTTCATGGTTGCAAATTTAACATACCTAACTCATTTATCAGTTTATTAAATCTGGATTCATCTAAAGGTTTTGTAAACACATCAGCAAGTTGATTTTTAGTAGGGTTGTATTGCAAAGATATTGTTCCATTTTGAACATGATCCCTAATAAAATGATATCTTATTTCTATATGCTTGGTCCTAGAATGCATGACATGATTATTTGTTATTTCTATGGCACTTGTGTTATCACAGTGTATGTGTATAGATTTGAAATCAAACCCATAATCTGCTAGCTGGTTCTTCATCCACAGGATTTGAGCACAGCAGCTGCCTGCAGCAATATATTCAGCTTCTGCTGTTGAAGTTGATACTGAGTTTTGCTTTTTGCTGAACCATGACACTAGTCTATTCCCTAGAAGTTGACAAGTGCCACTGGTACTTTTTTTTTATCTATTTTACATCCTGCAAAGTCAGCATATAAATATCCTGTCAGTTCAAATGAGGACTCCTTGTGATACCATAGACCCAAGTAGGGTGTACCTTTAAGATACCTGAAAATATTTTTTACAGCAGTTAAGTGTGATTCCTTAGGATTAGCTTGAAATCTAGCACATATACATGTTGCAAACATTATATCTGGTCTACTGTCAGTTAAGTAGAGAAGGGAGCCTATCATACCTCTGTATTGAGTAATATCAACACTTTTACCTTTCTCATCTTTGTCAAGCTTAGTTGCTGGAGCAATTGGTGTTTTCATGGGAGAGGCTGATTCCATGCCATACTTCTTAAGTAAGTCTTTGATGTACTTGGCTTGGCTAATGAAGATGCCTTCATCAGTTTGCTTCACTTGTAGTCCAAGGAAGAAATTCAGCTCACCCATCATGCTCATTTCGAACTTGCTCTGCATAAGCTTGGCAAATCTCTTGTACAGATTTTCATCAGTAGAACCAAAGATAATATAATCTACATATATTTGAACTAGTAAAACTTTATCTTTGTGTTTCCTAAGAAATAGTGTAGTGTCTACTCTAACTTTAGTGAATCCTTTTTCAGTAAGAAAGTTAGTTAGTGTTTCATACCATGCTTTAGGTGCTTGTTTAAGTCCATATAAGGCTTTATATAATCTATAAAAATAATTAAAGAGGGTTGGATCGACAAAACCTGGGGGTTGTTCCACATATACTTCTTCTTGAAGTTCACCATTTAGGAATGCACTCTTGACATCCATCTGGAATACTTTGAACTTCATGTGGGCAGCAAATGCAAAGGAATATTCTAATTGCTTCAAGTCTGGCAACTAGTGCAAATGTCTTATCGTAGTCTATACCTTCTTCTTGAGAATAACCTTTAGCCATCAGTGTGACGCCCCCAAATCCACTTTCCTTCGAAACCTTGAATTCGGTGCAGTCACGATACTACTATCGTCAAACTATTACATCTTTTAATCATTAGTAAAAGAATACAACTTTGTTTATTACAATTTAGAATATAAATTCTATTCATATCCAAGATCTCGTCTTTACATCATATTCGATATTACTAAAATACGGAATAATTTAAACTTTTCAATATCCTTTGAATAAAAATCTTTTTATTGATTCCATAACTTTGATACCAATTACAAATCTTGAATCAACTATATAATATGATTCCTTCTTATCTGAGTTATTGTATAAACATTTACAACTCAACTCGATATCCTCTATGTATTAATTAATACATTCTAACAATACAACATGTATTAAACAGTGTAAGCAACTATCGAGTACATCATCTAGAATCTAAACATGGTCCAGACAATAATCTAAGTAATATTCTTCAATGCGATACTTTCTATATTTATCAATCAAGAAGCACGAAATCTTTACCGTGAATCCTTAACCTGCAAAAGTGGTTATTTGCAAGAGTGAGCTCGACAGCTCAGCAATTCTAACAGTCCTCATGCATCACATAGCATATAACATCATACTCAGTTCATGCATTTATAAACAGTTTATATTTACTACACATGTTACTTTTCACATAACAAGTATATCATCAAAGATCAACTTTCAATCTCATTTATATCTCATATACAGTTCATATATAAGTTCACATTATCACAGCATAATGTAATTCAACTAACAGTTATTGAATTCATATATCAAATAGGAACTGAAAGACTTGCCTGATTCGTAGTTTAACAACTATGACTTAACTGCTTAAGAATATCTGCACTTCGTGTAATCCTACACAGTTATATTAATCATAAAGATCACACTTATCAGTTATACACTTCCATATATTCTCAATATAATAATAAAGGTTACATTGTTGTCTAACTTGGTTCTTAGAACCTTCGTCTTACTTACTTATCGTACGCTTAGTACAGCTAGGTACGTATAGGTATACCTTAACCATACTTAATATCAATATTAACACACTTAACTATCTTAGTGTTCGACACATTTTTTTTAAAACTCATAAATATATAATCTATATTGCTCTTACGTTTCTCGAACCTTATCGAAACCATTACGTTCAAACTTTCTAAGTTTCACCTTTCAAAATCCTTGTCTCACTTAAATTAGTCATGCAAGGCTACTATGTTCATCATACATATATGTGAGGTGTCATAATAATGTTAATACGCATGCTCACAATTATCTTTATCATATAGGCATATCTAGCATCCTTTGTTGCTTTAAAACATGTCTAGTTCATGCTTATCTAACTTTCATAGTGTTTATCAAGGTGTGTGCACATACATGCCATCTAAGTGATGTTAAAACACTAGCATGTAGGCTCAAAAATATAAGAATCTAGCTATACCATGTTCAAGCAACTTAGTTTACAAAATTGTCATAGTTTTCCTTTAAAATCGTTTTAAACCAAGTCAAAGTAGTTTAGCACATGCAATACAACCTTGAATCATTCTTTATGTTTATATACACTCATGACTTCAACAATACACCTATGTTAAATATCAGAATTTAATATCACAAGTTTCATCAACTTCATTATTAATGTTTCCTACTTCCTTTAGAAAAGATATATTATGTAACTAAAGCAAGTCATGATATGCAGAAAGGGACTCTCAACTATATGTTAAACTCATGTTCAAGCATATTTAAGTCAAACTCTCACGCCTAGATTTTAACAGAAGGCACCAACTATAACTGTCACACGGCCTCCAAAGTTCATGTTCGAAACCATAAGTTTATTTTACAAAACATGAGGTTTCCTTTCCTAATATGTGCTAGCATGCTCACCAATGTGTACATTGTATTAAAGAACTCATACACCCTAAGTAAATTAGTATTCAAGCCTGTCCAAAGTGATATCATATGCTAGCATGGACAGAAATCACAACAGAACACAAAGCTGCTGGTGCAGTCACTGTGCAGCTGCGCAGCTATCATGCATAAACCCGGCGCAGCTGCGCCGGGGTCTGACCTGCGCAGCTGCGCAATTTCCAGGATAAACCCGGCGCAGCTGCGCCGGTGTCCGGCCAAGCCAGTGAATGCTCTGCTTCGGCAGAAACCAGCCCAACTCAGAATGTTCACAGCAAATTCGATTCTAAGCAACTATATAACAATTCTATCATGCTTACAACTTCATATAACACTTAACAACTTATTCTTACTCAATAATTAATCCATCCATGCTCAATTTCAGGAATTGGAACTTGACAGTAAACTTAAAATGAAGAACAAGAAAAGTATATTATACCTTTACAGATAGCTTGCTAATTCACACTTCCTTTACTGATGTGTATATAATTACTCACTCTATATATGCTCTCAATTTCATACTTAATCAATTCTCAGCAATGGAAAAATGGAGAAGGGGAGTCCATATTTATAGAGCAACTAATGTCCAGATATTGCTCTTGTTCTTCAAATTAAACCAACGTAAATTAGGATTGTATGTTGGTTATGAAAGGGTAGGTAATGGGTGGTTGAATCCCATCATAACACCCACTCCCCATGCATGATGAGCTATGAAGCTAGGGAGTTTGCTGAGTTTGAGGAAGAAATAGGGAGTTAGCTTCACAGTGTATTCACGTGGGAGGGAAATATGACTAATAATAAGGGACATGGCACAATACTCAGCATTTGCAATGTAGTTCCACACTTGGGTCATACACCTCTATATATAATATATACACTTAGGTAATATAAATTATGTATACATTTCATCCCATATAACTTAAGTTATAATTTAATGTGTCACAATGTAGTTCCAATAATACTATCATGTAGTAAATTTTAACTTGCACATATAAAATCCATGTACATTTTATCTTATCGATATAATTTAACCGGATATCCTCACGTTATATTATTCAATTATATATTGAAGAAATCATCAATTATAATTGTTTACTCTATACATTCATGATGAATTATTTTACTGTATACTCACGTACAATTTTGTCACATAACCACATGATATATTCATGTAGCTTTCACAATTTAATCAATCTTAACACATGGTTTCTATATATAGTATAGTCACCTAATTGTTGCACCACACTATATAACATAGTTGCACTACACTTCAGACTTCATATAATATATAGTTAGTTACTATACGCTATACATTTTATTCGCATGCTTGAACATAGAATTTAATAAATTACTTATCTTATCAATTAATTAATAATAATATTAATTAATCTATTTCTCATTTAATCAATGGAATTATAATTTTCATAACAATTAATTAACATTTATATAGTTAATTTTCACAATAAATATAAATCTTATTATATTTATAACAAATATACTTATTATCATGCTATCACTCGCAATAATAATAATTCAACATATTATTATAATAACAATTAATATAGATTAATTGTTTAATTAATAATTCTTTCATCCTTGAATTAATCGATTCATTACCGAATCTATTATCGTGCCACACAAGGCATTTCTCACAAGCTTAATCTCAAGCTTATTATTATTCCCATCACTTACTACTTATAACATGTTCAATATAATTAGAACTATTAAGTCACAAGGTTCACATATATAAATATATCGTGAATGGAAATACGCCAATATTCTATATAACCTTTACGGTAATATAATAACTCAAGCTATTAAAATGCTAAACTACTTCAATTAATTATATTTATAAGAAGTATAACCTTTACGCTTATAATAATTAATATATACTTTATTAATTATTCCAATAATAATATTCACGATCAAATAATAACTTAAGTTATTTAATATATTAAAAATAACTTAGTTTCCTTTCATTAATTAAACTCCCTTGAAATACATTTAAAATTATGTATTTAGCCATATCATAAAATATTATATTTTCTCCAAATAAGCACATTCGTTATTAGAAAATAATTTACTTATTGTCTCATGATATTATTCTTAATATAATATCAAATAACTATATGTACAACACATGTACATATATTATATATAGAAAATAGATAATAAGTTTATTTTCTAGTATAATAAATTATTTCCATCAATTTAATTACATATAGCAAATACGTTTTAATATATTTACTATATTAACCAATCACACCTCATTCAAAAACATATAAGGTAATATTATTATTCAAAAATAACATTTTCTCCTTTTATTAAAATAATTCAATATTACAAATTATTTTAATACCCTTTATTAGAAATATATAATAATTAGTTCTCTTTCTTTTCTATAAATTGTTCCCAAAATAATTTTTTCAAATATTCATTTAAAGATATAATGATTTCCATCTTCCTTTAATAACGTGTGTATATATATATATATATATATATATATATATATATATATATATATATATATATATATATATATATATATATATATATATATTTAACGTTATTCGTACATTAGACTTTCTCACATATTACTATTCTAAGTAATGTATATAAAAGTACCAACTATAATTACATATTCAACACACATATTAATTCACTCCTTTACTTAAGTAAATTAAACACTGTACTATATCATCATAGTTAATTAAGGTTCAATACTCTCATTATATTATTCCATAATATAACTCCCAACTTAAATTAACTAATATTTATTCTTATTAGTTAATTCCTTAACTAACTCATGCTTCACTATCCAAACCTATTCACGGATAGCTTAAGTGCTATTAATAACCTATATTATAAACATACTAGTTATTAATACATATACACAAGAATATGGTGATTATACATTAATGATATTTAATGTCACCAACTTACTATGATAAAATAATTCTATAAATTATTTAATATCTATAGATAATTTTATCCACTCCCTTTATCTCAACTGAAACGTCTCTACGCTAAGTAACAAATATATATTAATAATATATTTATAAAACACATATTACATAGTCCATATTACCCTATGTAATATAATACCACATACCTTATATCACATAGAAATACTCTTATTCGAACCCATCTCACAGTTTAAGAATTTTATTTATTAAATCCTTATTTAATAATATCTAAAAATTCGGGTTCTTACAATCAGTCTTGCTTTGTTTCTTGTGATCACCCCATCTTCATCCATCTTGTTTCTAAAGACCCATTGGTGCCAATGACTGGGTGATTCTTTGGTCTTTGAACTAGTCTCCAGACTTTGTTTCTTTCGAATTGATTTAGCTCCTCTTGCATGGCTTCAATCCAGCTTGCATCTTACATTGCATCTTCAATCTTCTTGGGGATCTATTTGAGACAGAAAACTCAAATAGAAGCATTCATTCTGAGTTGCAGATCTTGTTCTGATTCTGGCAGTTGGATCACCAATGATCAGATCTTGAGTGTGATCCCTTGCCCATCTGTTCCCTATTGGAACATCAGTTCTGGTGCCATCTTGTCTGAACTTTTCAAGATTGACTTCTGGCTCTTGAGGACCAGAATCGTCGTCTGGATTCAGTTCTCTCTACGATTTATTCTTCGGACTACTACGATTCTTTCTTCAGGAACTACGATCGTAGTGTTAGGCTCAACCATTTCATTCGTAGTGTCGGTATCGTCAATCGTAGTGTCTTGTGATGCAGACTTATCCGAGTCTGTTTCATCAAAGATGATGTGGATCGAGACTTCAACACTTAATGTCTTCTTGTTAAACACTCTATAAGCTTTGCTGTCTATGGCATATCCAAGGAAGATTCCTTCATCTGACTTGGGTTGGAACTTAGTCAGATATTGCTTTCCATTGTTGAGAATGTAGCATAAACAGTCGAACACATGGAAGTAACTGACATTTGGCTTTCTTCCTTTCCACAGCTCGTAGGGTGTCTTCTTCAACGTAGAGTGTACAAGAGATCTGTTCTGTGTGTAGCACGCAGTGTTGATGGCTTCTGTCCAAAAGTATTCAGGAAAATGAGCTGCTGCTAGTAGAGTTCTTCCAGCTTCCATAAATGTTCTGTTCTTCCTTTCAGCCACTCCATTTTGCTGAGGAGTTTGTGGTGCTGAGAAGTTGTGGCTGATGCCATTGTCTGCACAGAACTGATCCATTTCTGAGAAGCCGAACTCTCTGCCATGATCACTCCTTATTGCCTTGATAGTCTCTCCTTTTTCATTCATCACCAGCTTGAACATCTTTATCAGTTGGGAGCTTGTCTCATCTTTTGAGTTAAGAAAGAACATTCATGTGTATCTGGTGTAGTCATCCACTACGACCAGTGAGTATCTCTTTCCTCCTAGGCTCACAGTTGGAATTGGTCCAAAGAGATCTATATGTAGTAATTGAAAGGGCCTGTCAATTGAGTTGACTACTTTGCCTTTGAATGAGCTCCTTGTTTGCTTTCCAAACTGGCATGCATTCCATGGTCTTTCTTTGATGAAGCTGAACTTGGGTAAACCTGCTACCAAATCTTTGGAGGCCAGCTTTGACATACTCTTGAAGTTGAGATGAGATAACCTTTTGTGCCAAAGCCAACTTATTTCTTCAGTGACTTTAGCAAGGAAGCATATTATCTCATCAGAAATGAGCTGAGCAAAGTTGACAGTGTATACATTTCCTTCTCTTGTTCCTGTCAGCTTGATAGAGGATGTCTCCTGTGAAGCCCCCAAATTCGGACCGCCACTTGGTCACTCGAATTTGGTTCATCACGTGGTCATGGTAATATAATAATAACTAAAATCACACATTCATAGGGGAAAATCAAATCTAGAATAATTTACAATGATTTATTATAATTATTCCCCCAAGTTTAGCAACCTACGGTACTTAATAGATTATATAATAATATCAAATAACGACTTATTACATAGTCTAACTTAAGCTTAAACATAGTCCGAAGACAGTCTTAATACAATCATTAAAATATTTAAAACATAAAGGAACAAGCTAGTTGGTAGCCTTGCCCTTGCCCTTATCAACACTCGAAGGTTCGCCCTACTCTGCCTTTACTGAAAAGTTTTAGGGAAAGCAAGAATGAGAACAAATTGCTCAACAAGTAATATACAATAAGGGTGATGAGTATTATATCACGAGTTTGAAATATCAAAGTATATCTCTAAGATAATTCAGAGTCTCAGAATATGAACAACGAATATCAACAATTCTCGAATCAAATCTTTGAAATATGAAATTCAATATAGATCAATATATATATATGAGTTCAAAGGCTATCAACGTATTCAACTGGATAAAATAATTTATACTAAGCAGTCACTAAAGACTATCGAACATCTACTAGAATCATCAATATTAAACTTATAACCCAAAAGAAATAAGTACGATAGATGATCAATCTACAATACTCTATGTTATGTATAACACCATAGTAATATTCACGCGTGTGTTAGGTCTTCCAACAATATACACTCCCCTAACCATAAGGGTTGTTCAACTCAGTTTTCAAGATTTTCGCACCAGTCAATTGGTTTGGACAATTTTATTAACATGCATATAGTCTAGCCGAATCAAATAGCATAGACACTTTCTGTAACGACCATGAATTTTAAAACTCCTTATTTATTAAATATGTGATTTAATTTTAATGAGTTAGTTTTGTGAGTTTATTTAAACCTTATGTGGGGGTGAGAATTGTGAAAGGATTATATGAAGTCACTAATGAGTTATTTAAATTAGTGGACTAACCTTAAGGATTTAATATCAGAGAATGTATGAGATTATTAATAATTAAATATTCAATTTATTTGAATATAGTGGCAAGATTTGAACCTATTGATTAATTTCAATTATGATTAATTAATCGATAATGTGTTGTTTAATTATTATTATAAATAAATAATAATTAATGAGTAAGAGAACTGATAATATAATATTATTATATTTAATTGATTTATTATTTTTTTACAAGTATGTGATACTAAACCTTTACTATATGGTAGCTATCTATATTATGTATAATGCAATGTGACATATTAATGTGGTGAATATTGCATGTATGGACTATATAGTAAGATGAGATAAATTGAAGGTATGTGACACTATATGGACATTTATGTATACCCTATTGTCATATAATAAGATCAATTATTAATTAATAATGATTTTATTGAGTTATTATTATATTATAATGATTATAATAATGAGTAATAATAATACCCAATTGCTTTATGTTTGGTATTAAGGAAAATGTACATGGTTATATGTTGATATATCTATGTGTACCCCTACTTGCTACATTGTATTTAGAAGTGACATTGTGACTTAAGTATATACTATATATATATATAACATTAGTGTGTTGTATTTATATTGCTGAGATTAGTAGCATTGTCCCATAATGAGTGACCATTCCCTTCCTCACATGAACACTCAAGAGGCTAGCCTACTCTTTTCTCTCTTCTCAATCTTAGCAAAGAGTAACATATGATCATGAGGGGAGTGGGCATAACAGTATTTTTCAACAACTCTATCAAACCTTAATTACCCATCAAATTCTCATTCCTTCCATTGGTTTGATTTGGAAGACAATAGCATTGTCTGTATATTGAATCCTTTATAAATAAACTCTTCTCCTTCTATATTGCAATTACTGAGATATTGGTAAGTAGAGCAATTTTATTGAGAGAGTGAGAGATAGCAGCAAGTTTAGTTTTCATTTACAGAGGTATAACTCCATTTTCAATTTCTATAAAATTTTTAATCTTTAATTCTTGGAATTAAGCATATAATTATTGATAATTGATTTGAGATATGTTGCTAAGTGTTATACCAACTTCTTAATATGTTAGAATTGCAATATGTCATGATAGAAACAAATTTCGTAATTGTTTTCTGAGTTGGGTTGCAGAACTGCCAAAGCAGTTAAGCTACTGTCACTGGCCAACAGCCTGCGCAGTTGCGCCAGTTGTGTACTGGCCAGCGGCGCAGATGCGCCAGGTACCAGTTCCCAGATTTTAATTCCTGTTAAGTTGCTGTCATGAACTAGCGTATGGTACCTTGTTAGAGCAAGAATGTAAACTGGATTAACACACATATATGAGTATAGGCATGTAGTATGAACAAGTATAACAATGTTAGTACACATGATTGACGCAACACTTATGGTTTTGTAATAAAACTTGTAGTTTCGATTGTGGACTTAGACACATACATAACATGTGCATATTCTGATATTCTAAACATGATCGTATAGTTTATATTGACATGAAATGCATGTTTAAATTGTGTTCACACACTAGCATACGTGATTGCAAGATTCTAGCGATTTTGAAATAAGAAACGTAAGAACTTTAAAAAGTGAACTTGACTAAGGTTAATGTCTTTTAGATTTCTGACCATATGAGAACTTTCATGTGGTTTAGATATGCATTCTAATACATGTGAGTCATGACTACAATGCACCTAATATGTGTTATGATATCTTGTTGACTTAATGTGATTTTCGATGTGAAAACTTCGAATGAAAAAACTAAATAACGTCGATTACCATGAAAATGATATTATGATCATGCGAGCATGTGTATTAAAGTTCATTAAACCTATAAGCATATTAACATAGACCTCGTTTGGTCAAAGCGTGAATTTCGCATATGCACGTATTCATAAGAAATGAATTTCTGAAGCATGAACTATGTGCTTAAAGTATATGCGTGTAGTATACTCGAGCCTGCATATTAAATATTGTTTAGCCTTGTTATGTGATAACATGACTTTAGTAACCGATTTTGAAGCATGAACGTGTATTGCTTAAAGTATGTGAATGGTCGGCATAAAGACATATGATTTTGAATTGAATAGGGTGAGCATGCTAGGATTCAAACTTGAAAGTATATTATTGAAGCATGATTAATTTGTAATGATAAATATTCAAACCTATGTTGATGTATAGAAACTCGGTGTTCTAAAACTATTGAATCAAGGACAGAGTTAATTGTTTATAGACTCAGTCATAGTGATTGACTTACATGAATTACGTGATAAACTTATATGATAAGTAAATGCTTGTAAGTATAGACTTATATTAGTTTATATCTACTAATTGAAAGGCAAACTTATTAATGTTAGGTCGTTTCAACACAAGTTAATTAAAGCTAAAACTTATTTGTAGCTGAGCAAACAGGCAAGTTTCCTAACTTCATTTGATTGTTATATTGAATGCAAGTATTCTAAATTCTTGCACTACCTTATTCAATGAATCGTGTAAGCGAGTTTTTTAACTTCACTTGATTTGAATGCAAGTTCCCTTACACTCTTTATTGTGCAAGTTCCTATCCTTCTCATATTGTATTGAGCAGGTTATTATCGTATTGGCGGTTAATTATTTAAAGCTTGAACTTTAATTCCAAGCATGCTATTAGGTGGTTTAATTACTTTACAATTATTCCACATCGATATTATTGATATTCGCACTTAGTGAATTTGAGTTCGTACAGTCTTGGACTTGTACATTTTGTAAAGTTCAATAATTCTTGAGCTGTGTTAGATAGAGTCTGAACCATTGTTCGGTCAAACAAGTATATGAAATTTTATAAAAGCTATCCAAACCAATTGATGGTAAGGATTCTTAGACTGAAGAACACCCCTTATATATATAGGGGAGTACCCCAGGTATCTAGTATAAAGATACAAACAGCAGAGTTGAATGTTATGCATATACATGGCGTACGCGAGGCTGATCCCCTCAAGTACTATTCTGTAGCCAGTAACCAAAGGGTTAATCAGCTATTAATTTTGTTGGAGTTGTATAGTTCAAAAGTCTACTTGACTATCAGTTATTCTAAAAGAAATCATTATTCTTGCTTTCGATATTCATATTGTTGAATTCATTGTCAGATATTTTCTATTCATCATGATATATCCTTTATTGTTGTATTTCAACTTGCTGAGCAAACTTGTTGCTCATTCTTGCTATATCATGACTTATATTGCAGTTAAGCCCGAGACTTCAGGGAAGGACGAGGGTAAAGGGAAGATGTAGGATTAGTTTGCAAGGAGCAGACTTTATCTTTATGTTTAATTAATTTACTGTTATTTAATATTAACCCTATTTACTATTCTAGGGTATGTTTTTATGTTGTATTAAGGTTATCGAATCTTGGGACTAGTAACACCTTTTGAATGAACGACGTACGTTTATTATATTCCGCACTTTAGTTATCGTATGTTGTTTAGAGGTGGATGTTTAGTATTGTTTCGTGACGACCGGACCGGGATCAGAGGACTCGGATTCGGGGGTGTCACACTTTCACAATATTCAAGAACAATACCAAGTTCAACATGAATAATAGCGTTCATAAGACTTAATGAAATAAGAGTTCAAGTTAGAGAAATTGCACAATAAAAGTAAGGTTCGGATACTTGCAAATAATACAAGAACGGGTTTAAGGAAACTTGCCTTTAGCGTAGTCTATCCACGTAAAGCAATTCAACACTTTTAAATTCCTATCGTAATATAATTACGTACATATATATGATATCAATTATTCATATAATTTAACATCGTATCTTATCTTCGGATATACGATCAACACATAAGCTAAGTTTTAACCTAGCGACATAGTTATACCATATATAGTATCATATTAATATAACTTTTATCCTTAACGTTCCTCCTTTCGAGTTTAACATATTCTCATATCATTAATATCACATAAGATCACAACAAATAGCAAACATACTCTTTTTAGCATGTTATAGCATTATTGTAAGTTAACCGTCAAATTAGATTCAAGTATCACATAACATATATGCATGTTAAAGGACACCTTCATGCTTCCCAAGTCCATTTAAGTTCTCTCTTTCAGTGATACGGTTCTAAGTTAACACTTTTGACAACTTACGGTCATTCAAGGTCATGAAATTACAAAGTCTAACATGCTCTGTAAGAACCCGAATTTTTAAGATATTATTAAATAAGGATTTAATAAATAAAATTCTTAAATTGTGAGATGGGTTCGAATAAAAATATATATATGTGATATGAGATATGAGGTATGTGGTATTATATTACATAGGGTAATATGGACTATGTAATATGTGTTTTTGTGATTTATAAATATATTATTAATATATATTTGTTATTTAGCGTAGAGACGATTCAGTGGAGATAAAGGAAGTGGATAAATTCATATCGATATTAAATAATTTATAGAATTATTTCATAGCAAGTTGGTGACATTAAATATCCTTAATGTATAATCACCATATTCTTGAGTATGTGTATTAATAACTAGTATGTTTATAATATAGGTTATTAATAGCACTTAAGCTATCCGTGAATAGGTTTGGATAGTGAAGCATGAGTTAGTTAAGGAATTAACTAATAAGAATAAATATTAGTTAATATAAGTTGTGAGTTATATTATGGAATAATATAATGTCAGTATTGAATCTTAATTAACTATGATGATATAGTACAATGTTTAATTTACTTAAGTAAATGAGTGAATTAATATGTGTGTTGAATATGTAATTATAGTTGATACTTTTTATATATATTACTTAGAGTGGTAATATGTGAGAAAGTCTAATGTGCGAATAACGTTAAATATATATATACGTTATTAAAGGGAGATGGAAATCATTATATGATTAAATGTATATTGAAGAAATTGTTTTGGGAACAATTTATAGAAAAGAAAGAGATATGATTTTTCTAATAAAGGATATTAAAATAATTTCTAATATTGAATTATTTTAATAAAAGGAGGAAATGTTATTTTTGAATAATAATATTACCTTATATATTTTTTTGTATGAGGTAATAGGTATGATTAATTAATATGATAAATATATTAAAACGTATTTGCTATATGTAATTAAATTGATGGAAACAATTTATTATAATAGAAAATAAACTTATTATCTATTTTCTATATATAATATATGTACATGTGTCGTACATATAGTTATTTGATATTATATTAAAAATAATATCATGAGACAATAAGTAAATTATTTTCTAATAACGAATGTGCTTATTTGGAGAAAATATAATATTTTATGATATGGCTAAATACATAATTTTAAATGTATTTTCAAGGGAGTTTAATTAATGAAAGGAAACTAAGTTATTTTTAATATATTAAATAACTTAAGTTATTATTTGATCGTGAATATTATTATTGGAATAACTAATAGAGTATATATTAATTATTATAAGCGTAAAGGTTATACTTATTATAAGTATAATTAATTGAAGTAGTTTAGCATTTTAATAGCTTGAGTTATTATATTTTCGTAAAGGTTATATATAATATTTGAATATTCGATTTGTAAAATATTTATATGTGGACCTTGGATTTAATAGTTCTAATTTAATTGAACAGGTTATAAGTAGTAATGTGGTGAGAAATGAGTAAGTGATGAGAATAATGATAAGCTTATGTTTGAGCTTGTGAGAGATGCCTTGTGTGACACAATAATAGATTCAGTAATGAATTGACTAATTTAATGATGGAGGAATTATTAATTAAATAATTAATCTAAATTAATTGTTAATTGTTATTATGATAGTATGTTAAATTATTATGGCTAGTGATAGTATAATAATAAGGAAATCGATTATAAGTACAATCGGATTTGTGATGAGATAAATTGTCTTCTAATATTAATTATTGTTATAAACAATATACTATTATCAAGTAATTATTTGATAATATGATGATTAATGAGTAAATGATTTATAAATATAAAAAGATTTATATTTATTTAACGAGATAATAAATCATATAAAGTGTTAATCAATTAGCGTGGGAATTATAATTCCATGGATTAATGAGAAATGGATTAATTAATATTATTATTAATTAATTGACAAGATAAGTAATTTATTAATCTCTATGTGCAACCATGCGATATTAAAGTATAACGTATGATAGTTAACTATATGTTATGCGAAGTATAAAGTGCAATGCGACTATGCTATATATGAATATAAACTATATAGTAAAGTTATTGAGTTGTAATAGGTACATGAAATGTGGGTTTGACAATGTGTATATTAAGTATACAATAAAATAATATATCATAGATATATTGTAAACAATTATTGAATTTACTAATAGAGGAGACAATACACTGTGATGGTACCCGAAAGAATTATATCTGGTGGGATGAACTGTTGTGATAATGAATAATACCCAATAGATTTACATTCGGTATTAGTAAAATGTACATGGATTATATATTGAATATATGTATCCCTACTTGCTACATTGTAATATTAGTTATATATTGAAAGTACATTGTGACTTAAATGTATATAGAATGTATATATAACCTAAGTGTTGGCATACATTAGTTGTATATTTCAAGTTGCTGAGAGTTTAGCAATTGTCCCAACTTGGGTGCACATCTTCATTTCTTCCTCACGTGAGCTCACAAAGCCTATGCTACTTCTACACTTAGCTTCAATGATAGCAAATGATCATGGAGGGAGTGGGATTCATGATGAATCCAACAACTCTCACCAACTAATTGCTAACCTCCATATAATTCTACAATCTATTGGTTTGATTTGGGAGATTTTGCATTTGTCTGGGTATTGATTTGGTTATAAATATGAAGCTCTCCTTCTTCATGTTTTCATTGCTGAGATTTTTGCTTAAGTGATATTGAGAGCATATTAAAGTAAGAATGCATTAGTAATATAACAATATTTTGAGTTGAAGATTTCAGCAAGCTTGATACACATTAGCAGAGGTATAACACCTCATGTTCTTCAATTCATGTTTTCTGCAATTTCTGCAATTTCTAATTTCTTGATTCTTGAATTAAGCATAGATTTATTGATAACTTGATTGGAGTATGATTATTAGTTGCCATGCTAGCTTATAATCATGATAGAACTGTAATGTAGTAGCTTAGAATGATAATCGTTGCGAAATTATGAGTTTGGCTTGAGGTACTGCCGAAGCAGACGCTGCTCTGTCTCTGGCCGGCCAGTGGCGCAGCTGCGCCAGTTTTATACTGGCCAGCGGCGCAGCTGCGCCGGTACCAGACTTGAGTTGGGCAAGGCCCTGCGCAGCTGCGCCAGTTTTGAACTGGGGCGCTGCGCAGCTGCGCCGGTTCCTGATCCCAGTTTCTGCAGATTTTATTCCTGCTTGATGTCTGCTAAGTGATAGATATTGAAAGAAATTAGGACAAGCATGCTGGTATGATTAATACATATATATGGACTTGTTAAACTAGTATGTGCATATTACATTCGGATCGCCTACGTGAACGATGAAGTTATAGTTTTGAAAATAAACTTAAGGTTTTATAAGCGAATTTTGGCGTATATAAGTCATGTTTATATTCTGATTTTGTGAACCCGATAGTATGGTTTATATTGACATGAAATACATGTTTAAGGTGTTAATCACACTACCATACATTATTGATAGAAAAGACTTGTAGTTTGAAAATAGACTTAAAGTTTTATAAACGAACCTTGACATATACATATGATGTGTATGTTCTGATTTTTAAGGATGATTGTATGACCTAGTTATGCATGGAAATAGGTATGTCATGTGGTTTCAAACCCCTTTCAATACCATGAACCTCTTGGTCACTTTAGTGTGCGGTTCTAGAGAAAACTTGAAGCCTTGAAATTAAACTTAAAGGAACTTGTGTACTTAAAGTTCTAAATATGATAACATACGTACATGGCATAAGTAGATATAAAATGATTCAAAGTAGCCTTGCATGATTAGTTATGCATGACATTGATTTTTGGAGAATAAAACTTATGAAGTTTTGAAAGTAGAATGGTTGAACATAGAGTTACTGGCATTCTAACTTTATGAACATGCATGATAGGACTTATATGCCTCTAGTCGTGATTGGTATGTGCACCCCGCTAGTTAACCGTGATATGCACTGTGCGAGCATGTTTTGAAGATGTACTACATTAACTATAGGTAAATAGATTAGTTGTAGGCGGACATGTGTATATGAAAGATGATATTAATTGAGTACGGTTAAGATATCACTATACGTACCTAACGATACTAAGCGTATGATATGAAAGTGAAACAAGGTTCTAAGAACCAAGCTAGACAACAATGTAATACTTATTATTATATTGAGAATGTATGGAAGTGTATAACTGATGGGTGTGATCTCTATGATTAATATAACTATGTAGGATTACACAAAGTGCAGAGATTCTTAAGCAGTTAAGTCGTAGTTGTTAAACTACGAATCAGGCAAGTCTTTCAGTTCCTATTTGATATATGAATTCAATAACTGTTAGTTGAATTATATTATGCTGTGATAATGTGAACTTATATATGAACTGTATATGAGATATAAATGAGATTGAAAGTTGATCTTTGATGATATACTTGTGATGTGAAAATTAACATGCGTAGTAAATATAAATTATTTATAAATGCATGAACTGAGTATAATGTTGTATGCTATGTGATGCATGAAAACTGTTAGAATTGCTGAGCTGTCAAGCTCACTCTTGCAAATAACCACTTTTGCAGGTTAAGGACTTACGATAAAGACTTCGTGTTTCTTGATTGATAAAGATAGATAGTATCACAACGAAGAATACTGATTAGATTATTACTCGAACCATGTCTAGGTTCTAGTAGTTGTACTTGATATTTGTTTATGAGGTTTAATGCTTGTCGTACTATAAAGATGTATTAGATAATACATAGAGGATATCGAGTTGAGTTGTAAACCTTTATACGATAACTCAGATAAGAAGGAATCATATTATATAGTGGTTCAAGAATGTGTAATTGATTTAAGTTATGGAATCAATAAAAAGATTTTTATTCAAAGGATATTGAAAAGTTTAAATTATTCCGCATTTTAGTAACATCGAATATGATGTGAAGACGAGATCTTGGATATGAATAGAATTTATATTCTAAATTATAATAAACAAAGTTGTATTCTTTTACTAATGATTAAAAGATGTAATAGTTTGACGATAGTAGTATCGTGACTGCACCGAATTCGAGGTTTCGAAGGAACGTGGATTTGGGGGCGTCACATGCTCACCTTGTAAACATATAAGGTAGTCATATAACTCATATTAGGCATGCTTATGAGTATTCACATTGCATACACGTAACTATCATAGTTATTAGTTCGAAAACATGCTTCAATTATGCTTAACTTGATATCATGGCATCTAGCATGGTATATTTACATGTATGATACATGAGTGAGTCTAAGAGTACTATCTCATATGTCCATAAACTTCAGAATACGAAACTCGCAATAGTATGTTAAGGTTCATAATCAAAGCTTATATTTTCATTAGTAAAGCTCACTAATAAGGTCTAACATGTTCATGTTACATTATGAAATCCATATACATAAGTCAATATGTCTGACATGCATTTTAAAGCCATATGAACATGCTCGAAAAATCAGAACTCATATATGGTACATACATGTCAAAAGTTCATTTGTAAAAACTTACATTTCCATTGCTAGTGAGGTTTGCATGTTCGTATTTCATTATAAAACTTACCTACGCAAGTGAATATACATTTCATGTGTTTCTAGGTCATACAAACTTGTCTCAAAAGTCAGAATGTCAAAAATGGATAAAACAAGTCAATGTCCGTGTTGAAACTCTAAGTTCATTGTGAAATCTATAACTTCACCATTCAAGTATGCGATCCTAATATCACATGCTCACATTAGTTTAACATGTTCATATATACACAGAACACATGCTCATGCTGATTTAAGCCATAACAATTGACCAACACTTAGCAGATTTTAAGCAAAAAATTAAAATTTGGAATAGGCTGCTGGCGTAGCTGCGCAGCTGCCCAGTACAAGATTGGCGCAGTTGCGCCGCCTCTTGGCCAATGGCAGACAGTTCCTGTAATCGACAAACCACAAACCCAATTTCCAAATTTCACAATAATTATGACTGTAACCAAGTTGCATTGCATACTAAACATGTATATAAGTTCTTATAACTACTAAACAAGTGTTCTATATCCCAATCACAATCCAATTCGACATAACCAAGAATTAAGAAATCTTAGAAAATTTGCCAAAATAGAAAATGAAGAACAAAGAATTCTGTAATTATACCTCTGTAAATGATTGAGATTGCTGCTATTCAATTCTTACAACTCTAGAATAATATCACTAATGTATGTATTACTCTTAATATAAACTTGAGCAAAATCTCAGCAATTGAATTTGTGAGGGAGAGATTTCAATTTATAGAGGAATCCATACCCAAACAATGCAATCTTTTCATGAATCAAACTAACGGATTGAAGGTTTGTATATAGGTTAAGGAGAAGTTGGTGAGTTAGTTGGTGGAATAGTGAAGCTATAACAATCAGCAATTCTCCTTCATGATGATAGCTAGTAAGCTGAGGCTATATACAAACTTAGGCTATATACACATACATATACACATACATATATCATACACTTCGGTATATATGTATACTTAGGTAGTAAATTCATTTAGAGTCATAATGTAGTTTTCAATAAGGAAATAGTGTTACAATGTATTGAATGTAATTTATATATAATCCATGTACATTTTATCATACCGGTATAATTTACTCGGATATAATCACATTACATTATCTCCTTTGTTATTAAATTCTACAATCAATAATTGATTACAATATATTAATGATATATTATTTTATTGTATACACACTCACATTTTCACATAGGCATCATGATGTATTCATAACATATAGTTTCAATACGTACAATCATATAATATAGTGTAAATATACTTGCATGGTCACACTTAAGTGTTTCTCTACACTATATAATATAGTTGTATTCCATATACTTTATATTATTAATTATTGCATGCCTGTACATAACAATCAATATAATCTTATTATATTAATAACTTACTTATTTGCTTTATTATTCATAATGTCAAATAAATAAATTATTCATCTTATTGATTAATTAACAATAATATTAATTAATCCACTCCTTGCTAATTAATGAAATTATTAATTCCCACAACAATTTCTCATTTATCACGCACAGTATATAAATATAAATCTTATTTTATTTATAGACACGTTGCTCATTATTATTATTATATTTCATGCAATAATAATAATCACATATTAATCATTATTAATATTTTATAACAATTAATTAATATTCTATAATAACAATTAACAGTTAATATAGATTTATTGTTCACTTAATAATTCCTTCATTAATTAATATCAACATTAATATTTCTCATCACTGTGCCACAAAAGGCAGTTAACGAGTTTATCGCAAACTCCACATTTCCTCAATTATTATAATTATTCAGTTTAATATAATTGAGTTAACTCACAAATCATTTATATTCAAATAATTATTCATTTTTATTAATATATTCATTTAATAATATTCAAAAATTCTCGGGTATTACATCCTCCCCCCCCCCCTTATAAAAATTCTGTCTCGGAATTGCTACAAGGTTACACAAATAGATGGGGATAGTCCCTCATCATCCTATCTTCTAACTCCCACGTAGCCTCCTCGACATCGTGGTTACGCCAAAGTACTTTTACAGATGAAATAATTTTATTTCTCAAGGTTTGCTCTTTCCTATCTAACATTTGGACAAGAATTTCTTCATATGCCAAGTTCTTCTCCACTTGAATGGGCTCATAAGAAATTACATGCTTGTAGTTGGCCTTGTACGATCGCAACACGGAAATGTGGAACACGTTGTGGTTGTGCTCCAACTCGGGTGGTAATGCAACTTTGTATGCCACTTCGCCCACTCGCTTCAGTATCTCGAACGGTCCTATGAATCTTGGACTCAACTTTCCTTTCTTGCCGAAACGGATCTTTCCCTTCCATGGAGATACCTTCAAGAATACGAAACTGCTAACTTTGAAGTCTCGGTCCTACATATGCAAATCTGCGTTCTTTTTTTAGCGGTCTTGAGCAGCTACTAGTCTGGCTCTTATCACTGTCACCACATCTGCTGTTTGTTGTACTAGCTCTGGTACGAGTATTCGTCGCTCTCCAACTTCATCCCAACATAATGGTATTCTGCACTTTCTCCCATAAAGAGCTTCGTACGGTGGCATGCCGATACTCGCATGGTAACTATTATTATATAAGAATTCCACTAAGGGTAGGTGGTCGTCCTAATTCCCTTTGAAGTCCATCACGCAAGTCCTAAGCATGTCCTCCAGCGTTTGTATAGTTCGCTCACTCTGTCCGTCTGTCTGAGGATGATAAGCGGTACTCAACCTCAACTGTGTTCCCATCCTCTCTTGCAAGCTTTTCCAAAAATTTGAGGTTAAGTGCAGATCTCGATCGGAGATAATTGATACCGACACTCTATGTCGTGAAACAATCTCCTTTACGTACAGACTCGCTAACTAATTCAAGCTATAGCGGATCTTGATCGGTAGAAAGTGTGCGATCTTCGTTAGTCGATCCACGATAACCTAAATGACATCATATCCCTTCTGTGTGATTGGAAGTCCTACCACGCAATCCATCGTAATATGTTCCCATTTCCACTCTAGTATTTCCAATGGTTGAAGTAAACCACTCGGCCACTGCTGTTCTACTTTAACGCGTTAACAAGTCAAACATCTACTAACGCACTCTACGACTTCCCGTTTCAGATTGGGCCACTAAAAGTGTTGCCTCAAATCTCGGTACATCTTAGTGCCTCCCGGATGAACGAAATACGTCGTACTGTGTGCCTCGTGCAAAATCTCTTCTCTCAACTCGGTTACCGCTGGTACCCACACTCTTCCTTTGAATCTCAAAATACCATCTTTATCCATTCGGAATCTCTCTTCTTTATTTTCTACGATCCTCTTTCTAATTTGCTCGCACTCTTCGTCCTTCTCTTGTGATTCCTTTACTCTATTCAACAATGTCGGACGAACTTCCATTACGAACAACTTCTCTTCAGACCTCTCTGGTCCTCTTACCTCTATCTCTAATCTTTCCATTTCTTTTACCAATTCCTCCTGAGTCGTCAAACGAAACGGTTTCTCCCTTCCTTTTCTGCTCAGAGCGTCGGCAACCACGTTTGCCTTACCCGGGTGATAAAGAATATCGTAGTCATAGTCTTTGATTAATTCTAACAACCTTCTCTGCCGCATATTCATCTCCTTCTGTGTGAAGATATATTTCAGACTTTTGTGGTCCGTGTATATCTCATATTTTTTCCCGTACAAATAATGCCTCCAAATCTTCAACGCAAAAACTACTACCGCTAACTCTAAGTCGTGAGTAGGGTATCGTTTTTCGTAATCCTTCAATTGTCGTGATGCATACGCAATGACTTTGCCGTGTTTCATGAGCACACAACCAAGTCCCTTGTGTGATGCATCACTATACACCACAAAATTTCCCGCATCATCTGGTAGTGAATAACACAGGTGCTTCGCTCAATCTCTTCTTCAACTCCTGAAAACTCTCTTCGCATTTGTCGGTCTATACAAATTTCACCGTCTTCCTTGTCAAATTGGTCAACGGGGTTGTTATCTTAGAAAAATCCTGGATGAATCTTCGATAGTACCCAGCTAACCCTAAGAAACTTCTCACTTTCGTCGGTGTTCTTGGTTGCTCCCAATTACTTACTGCTTCGACCTTTGCAAGGTCTACTGAGATTCCATTCTTATCCACCACGTGACCTAAGAATTGAACCTTCTCCATCCAAAATTCACACTTAGAAAATTTTGCATACATCTTTTCTTTCCTTAGCGCTTCCAAAACAATCTTCAGATGTTCAGGCGTGATCTTCCTCTGTCTTCGAGTAGATCAAAATATCATCGATGAAAACTACTACAAATTTATCGAAGTATGGCTTGAAAACTCTGTTCTTCAAGTCCATAAATGCTGCCGGAACATTAGTCAATCCGAATGACATTACCAAAAACTCGTAATGTCCATAACTGGTTCGAAACGCAGTCTTTGTTATGTCCTCATACCGTACCTTCAGTTGGTGATATCATGTCCGTAGGTCAATCTTTGAGAAACATTTCGCTCCTTTTAGTTGATCAAATAAGTCGTCTATCCTCGGTAATGGATATCTGTTCTTGATCGTTACTCTGTTTAATTCTCGATAATCAATACAGAGCCTTATCGATCCGTCCTTTTTCTTGACAAATAACACTGGTGCTCCCCAAGGAGACACACTCGATTGAATGTAACCCTTATCTAATAACTCTTGCAGTTGTATCATCAATTCCTTCATTTCTACTGGCGCCATACGGTATGGAGCTTTCGAAATCGGTGCCGTCCCTGGTGCCAAGTCTATTAAAAATTCGATTTCTCTGTCTGGCGAAAGACCATGCAGATCGTTCGAAAATACATCTTGAAATTCATTCACTACGGATATATCCTTAATTTCTACTCCCTTTTTTGAGTATCTACAATGTAAGCTAAATAACCTACACATCCTTTCCTTAATAATTTCTTGGCCTGCATCATCATAACGCAACACGATTGCTTAAGCGATGAGCTACCATAAAACACTACCTTAAACTTACTCGGAGTCTGAAGGTTCACACATTTATTCTGACAGTCAATTATTGCAACATGGTTATACAACCAATCCATTCCCAGTATTACGTCAAATTCTCCCAATCTAATAGGAATCAAGTCTATGCTCAATTCATGTTCTCTAATGTTTGCGCAATAATTTCGATAAACGAATTCTACAAGGATTACTTCCTTATTCACAACTTCTATGTTCAAGGGATTTTCTAATTGTTCTAGGGGTGTGATAAGTTGTCTAGAAAATTCTTCAGATATAAAAGAACTGGTGGCACCAGAATCAAATAATACAAAAGCATTTTTATCATTGATTGGGATTATACCTGACACCACGTCCTTCGCAGCCACTACGTCCTGGACGGTCATGTTAAAAGTTCTGGCGGTTGGATTGTGCCGGTCCGCTGATCATCAGTTTATTCCCTCCTTATTGGCTACTACCTCCACCACTTCCTTTCTTCGGGAAATCCTTAATTCGGTGCTCAGTTGAGCCACATGCAAAGCATCCCTTGATTTTCTTCGGTTTTGGGCAATTTGGCGATATGTGCCCCTCCTGGCCGCAATTATAACACGTGCTTTTTCCTTTCCAGCATTCCCCCTGATAACTTCTCCCGCACTTATTACAATCTCACTCCTTTTCTTAAAACTCCCTTGGTGACTCCCACCTTGTTTGTTGTTGTTGTTGTTGTTGTTGTTGTTGTTATTCTCCCACTTTCTCTTTCCTAAATTACTTCCTCCACTGCTGCTTCCTCCAGTACGGTTCTCTCCTCCAGCATTCTTTCCTTTCTTCTCTTTGTTGTACAAACTTAAGGCCTCACTGCCACCTTCTGCAATGATTGCCTTCTCCAGCAATGTCGCAAAGGAATCAATTTGAAGAACTGATACCTTATTGAACAACCACGGCATCAGCCCTTGCTCGAATCGTCTTGTCTTCCTTTCCTCAACTCCTACTTGGTGTTCTGTAAATCGCGCTAGTTCGTTGAACTTAGCCGCGTACTGCACCACCATCATGTCACCTTGTTTTAACTCTAAGAATTTCACCTCCATTTCGTTCTTCATGCTCTTCGGGAAGTAGTTCTCAAAGAACAGCGTCTTAAATCTATCCCATGTTATCGTCCATTCTCAAGCTCTCTGCTGATTCGCCTCCCACCAATAGTTCTCTTCGCCTCTCATAATGTACGTAGCAAATACCGTTTTTTGGTCTTAGCCCACACGAGCTATAGCAAAAGCCTTCTCGATCTCCTTGATCCAGGTTTGCGCAATTATCGGGTCAGTAGTTCCCTCAAACTCTGGGGGTCCTACGCTTCTAAAGTCTTTGAAGGTTGTTACTGGCATTTCCTGAGGGTTTGGGCGAACAGGTTCATTGTTCCTCCCCCTAAGAGCTTCTCCTAACAGATCAACTAGCTTCTGAATGGGATCTACTTGTTCCCTCTCGTTGTTAACTGATTCTTTGGGTGCAGTCAATCTACGTCTTGGTGCCATGATCCGCATCACAAATTTTCATTTTATTATTATTCAGTTATATCACTTAAGTATTTCTCTTAACATCAAGAAGAATAAATTTATAACACGTTTTTGAAATAAACTTCATTTATATTCATATGCTAAATTGTTTCATTACATGATTTTTCCTAGCATATTTCTATAAATGTTATCACATATCCCCTAATATCACAAAAGACGGGAATATTCCAACCTGCTACCATACTACCCCTCTAACAAAAGCTTATACGGGGTTTACATCACTATCCCATACTTTACACAAAAAGTTGGGATTACAACATAGTATATATATCACATAAGATAAATACTACTACTAAACTGACTAAGGTCTCATCCCATCATGCCACGCTCCACAGCGCTCTTATACTCTATCTGTGATATATATGCCACCAGCTCTCGACTCATAGTATGTAGGGTCTGTCCCTGCTCCGCCAGGTAGTGGTACACACCATCAATCACCCTCTCGAATGCCGAACGGAACACGTACCCCATCTTGTTCATCTTCCTCTTCTTACATCTGACCTCATCCTCCAGGTCATCAGCTCTCTCATTGGCCGCCTCCCACTTCTCCTCGAAGTGTATCCTATCCATAGCCTCTAACTCTAACTGAGTACGGAGTGCTTCCTTCTTGGTCTTCTCACTCAGCTCCCTCTGCTCGACCTCTTCTAGCTTCCCTGCCAGATCTATATTTCTCGCCATCGACCTGTGGAATAAGGTTCCCATCTGGATCCCTGCCTCCCTGCAGTAAGCAATCTCCACCTCTAACTCCTGCATGGCTAACTTCCTCTGATGGTCCTTGTCCCTCAACTTCTGGAACTCAGACTCTCTCTCCTTGGCCTTGGCCTCCAGCTTCTGGACTCTGCAGTCTAACTCTAGGATACGCTCCTCATACTCACCTAACATCTGCTCCTCAAGATTGGGCTCGTAGGAGTCCTCCATGGGCTCCTCCTCTGAAGGCTAGTCCTCAACTGGCTCGTCCTCCATAGGCTCCTCCTCAGGGTCGAACTCCACCTCGATCTCATCCTCATCGTCAGACTCGGATGGTGCAACAGCCTGCACTGGCACAGCCTCTAGAGGTGCCTTGTGTACTACATGTATATCTCTAGGCTCCTCCTCAGCCACTCTACTAGGTCCTCCCATATCTGCCATCCTACAATCACAAACACAAGACAAAACAAACAACAACTCCATTAGAATGTTAAATGAAATATAAGTTCATTGTATAGAATGAAGTTACATTTCATAGCACACTAAGTTTTGCTTTAGGGAAAACTCTATGTGAGTTCTATCCCTTTCTAACTTCTAAGTTTTCCTAAGTTATAATCTAAGGACACTCGCTCCTAAGGCTTATAACTACATCTTTGATACCAACCTGTGACGCTCCCAAATTCGGACCGCCACTTGGTCACTCGAATTCGATTCATTACGTGCTCATGGTAATACAATAATAACTAAAATCACACATTCACAGAGGTAAATCAAATCTAGAATAATTTACAATAATTTATTATAATTATTCCCCCAAGTTTCGCAATCTATAGTACTTAATAGATTACATAAAAATATCAAATAACGACTTATTACATAGTCTAACTTGAGCTTAAACATAGTCCGAAGACAGTCTTAATACAATCATTAAAATATTTAAAACATAAAGGAACAAGCTAGTTGGTAGCCTTGCCCTTGACCTTATAAACACTCGAAGGTTCGCCTTGCTCTGCCTTCACTGAAAAGTTTTAGGGAAAGCAAGAATGAGCACAAATTGCTCAGCAAGTAATATACAATAAGGGTGATGAGTATTATATCACGAGTTTGAAATATCAAAGTATAATCTCTAAGATAATTCAGAGTTTCAGAATATGAACAACGAATATCAACAATTCTCGAATAAAATCTTTGGAATATGAAATTCAATATAGATCAACAGATATATATGAGTTCAAAGGCTATCAACGTATCCAACTAGATAAAATAATTTATACTGAGCTGTCACTAAGGACTATCGAACATCTACTAGAATCATCAATATTAAACTTATAACCGAAAAGAAATAAGTATGATAGATGATCAGTCTACAATACTTTATGTTATGCATAACACCACAGTAATATTCACACGTGTGTTGGGGCTTCCAACAATATACACTCCCCTTACCATAAGGGTTGTTCAACTCAGTTTTCAAGATTTTTGCACCAGTCAATTGGTTTGGACAATTTTATAAACATGCATATAGTCTAGCCGAATCAAATGGCATAGACACTTTCACAATATTTAAGAACAATACCAAGTTCAACATGAATAATAGCTTTCATAAGACTTAATGAAATAAGAGTTCAAGTTAGAGAACTTGCACAATAAAAGTAAGGTTCGGATACTTGTAAATAATACAAAAACGGGTTTAAGGAAACTTGCCTTTAGCGTATTCTATCCACATAAAGTAATTCAACACTTTTAAATCCCTATCGTAATATAATTACGTACATATATATGATATCAATTATTCATATAATTTAACATCATATCTTATCTTCGGATATACGATCAACACATAAGCTAAGTTTTAACGTAGCTACACAGTTACACCATATATAGTATCATATTAATATAACTTTTATCCTTAACGTTCCTCCTTTCGAGTTTAACATATTCTCATATCATTAATATCACATAAGATCACAACAAATAGCAAACATACTCTTTTTAGCATGTTATAGCATTATTGTAAGTTAACAGTCAAATTGGATTCAAGTATCACATAACATATATGCATATTAAAGGACACCTTCATGCTTCCCAAGTCTATCTAAGTTCTCTCATTCATGATATGGTTCTAAGTTAACACTTTTAACAACTTACGGTCATTCAAGATAATGAAATTACAAAGTCTAACATGCTCACCTTGTAAACATATAAGGTAGTCATATCACTCATATTAGGCATGCTTATGAGTATTCACATTGCATACACGTAACTATCATAGTTATTTGTTCGAAAACATGCTTCAATTATGCTTAACTTGATATCATGGCATCTAGCATGGTATATTTACATGTATGATACATGAGTGAGTGTAAGAGTACTATCTCATATGTCCATAAACTTCAGAATACAAAACTCGCAATAGCATGTTAAGGTTCACAATCAAAGCTTATATTTTCATTAGTAAAGCTCACTAATAAGGTCTAACATATTCATGTTACATTATGAAATCCATATACATAAGTCAATATGTCCGATATACATTTCAAGGCCATATGAACATGCTCGAAAAATCAGAACTCATGTATGGTACATACATGTCAAAAGTTCATTTGTAAAAACTTACATTTCCGTTACTAGTGAGGTTTGCATGTTCGTATTTCATTATGAAACTTACCTACGCAAGTGAACATACATTTCATGTGTTTCTAGGTCATACAAACATGTCTCAAAAGTCAGAATGTCTAAAATGGATAAAACAAGTCAATATCCATATTGAAACTCTAAGTTCATTGTGAAATATATATCTTCACCATTCAAGCATGCGATCCTAATATCACATGCTCACATTAGTTTAACATGTTCATATATACATATAACACATGCTTGTATGCTGATTTAAGACATAACAATTGACCAACACTTAGTAGATTTTAAGCAGGAAATCAAAATCTGGAACAGGCTGCTGGCGCAGCTGCGCATCTGCCCAGTACAAGACTGGCGCAGCGGCGCCGGCTCTTAGCAAGTGGCAAAAAGTTCCTGCAATCGGCAAACCACAAACCCAATTTCCAAATTTCACAATAATTCTGACTGTAACCAAGTTACATTACATACTAAACATGTATATAAGTTCTTATAACTACTAAACAAGTGTTCTATATCCCAATCATAATCCAATTCGACATAACCAAGAATTAAGAAATCTCAAAAAATTAGCAAAATTAGAAAATGAAGAACCAAGAATTCTGTAATTATACCTCTATAATTGATTAAGCTTGCTGCTATTCAATTCTTACAACTCTAGAATAATATCAGTAATGTATGTATTACTCTTAATATAAACTTGAGCAAAATCTCAATAAGTGAATTTATGAGGGAGAGAGTTCAATTTATAGAGGAATCCATACCCAGACAATGCAATCTTCTCATGAATCAAACTAACGGATTGAAGGTTTGTATATAGGCTAAGGAGAAGTTGGTGAGTTAGTTGGTGGAATAGTCAAGCTGTAGAAATCAGCTATTCTCCTTCATGATGATAGCTAGCAAGCTGAGTTTGTGAGTTTGAGAAAATAGGCTTAGGCCTCATGAGTATTTCACGTGTGGGGAAAGTGACTATCATTAAGGGACAAAGCAAAACAACTCAGCCTTCTAGCAACATGCATATATACATACTTAGGCTATATACACATACATATATCATACACTTAGGTATATATGTATACGTAGGTAGTAAATCCATTTAGAGTCATAATGTAGTTTTCAATAAGGAAATAATGTTACAATGTAGTGAATGTAATTTATATATAATCCATGTACATTTTATCATACCGGTATTGTGACACCCCCAAATCCGGGTACTTTAATTCCACGGGACTTGGTGTTCACTGTACGAATATCATCTATCTATCTACCCATAGTAAATGCAAACCATGCAATAAATAGAATTAAATCCTCACCTTATGGGGTTACAACATCTGAGTAATAAATAAAATAAATCCCAGGTCATACTAACCTTAAACATCCGTGCGGAACATAAACAAATAAATAAGTCTTACACAACTCTAATATAAGTCTGAAACATAAACAATAAAATAAACAACAAGTCTTCATCACTTGTTGACCTTGCCCTTGCCTTTGCTAGTAGAAGGCTCGTTGGACCTTTCGTTCTTAACTGCAATGTTATTATTACGCAAGAGTGAGCACGATTGCCCACAAGTATAATAATATGACAACAATATAATAACATGCGAGTGAATCAAAGACATCTGAATAAAGAAACTCAACTTTTGACTCAAGAATGAATAACAGGAATCAAAAGAATGTCTGAGGGTCATAAGACCTTGAACTATGTCCTAGGTTGTAAAGTTTTTATGCTTTAAACCTTTAACAGTCATAAGACTATGGACTCTACTTCTCGTACTTAGGGGGATCAACCCTTAGTACCATACTGTGCACAATATCTCAACGCTAAAGCGTAAATAATCCCCTTTTACAGGGTTGTTCATCTCAGTTTTGACATCAGAGTCCGCACCAAAGGAAGTTTGGTTTGGATAAACTCAATAAGTATTTTGGAATTTAGAACGTTCATCAACTATGGACTAGTCGAATCAATAAGGGTTCACTAGTCCTATAAGGTTCAACAATAACATCGATATTCAACTTGAATAATAAATTTCAAGAGTATACAATCGAATAAGTATTGTATAACTGAGTCATGCTTTTAAAAGAGTTACAATATGTAATATGAATTTCGAACTGGAACAATTAAGAACACGAGCTTACTCGATATAGAAACACAAGTCTAAGACTTAATAAATGAATAAATTAAAATTTAGGGAACTTGCTAAATTAATAAGTTAGGGATAGGATACTTGCCTCTTGCACAAGCTACAAATATAATTACAATTCACTTCCTCAACGTCCTACACATTACATTATGTATACGACATCGATTAGTTTTCATAACTACCATGTTTAACTGTAGAACTATTCACTTAAGTTCGACTTACAACTTGGTTTATAATATTACTCAATGGCTAACCACATAACATGAATGTAAACTCACAACATGCATATCACACATGTATAGCCCTTTAAACAATCATAATCAAGTTTTACAATTACGATATTCAAGTTCGCACTTAGTTTGTTAACTTGAACCTTCACATTATCTTATACATGTCAATAACTTAATTTATTAATCATGAACTTCAAATCATATAATATTAATGTATATAACTTAAAACATCTTTTATTATCGAGAACACTAAACTTGTGTGCGTGCATGTCCGAAACCCTCCGATTGCCTCCGAATACGCATCAGTCACAAAGATGGCCATTTTTACCCATTTTAACGATTTCAAATTGAAAAACTTAAAGAATGAAAGTTGTAGGTCTACTCGTTATCTTTCCGAATCATCTTGAATCGCCTTAATCGGAGTTCGTATGAAAAGGTTATGCTTATTTTACTACAGGAGGTCAAAACATTCTCGAAAATTAAAAAAACAAAGGCTCCTGGACAGCCCTTATACCCATTGGGGCGGGTCCTAATACCCATGAACACCCGCTGGGGCGGGTCCCCCTGCTGGTGCACTCCCTGGTTCGCAATTTTGACAGTTCGTTGGCCCAATTACTCCAATTAAATGCAAATTAAACTCACACAGCGATTTCTATGAAGTACGAACTTCATAGAAACATCATACAATGTTACTAACATGTTTTTAACATCTTAAATCATGCAATTACTCGAATCAAATCATTAAATTTCACTGTTCTTGGTGTTCTTGACGGTTTTGAAGAAAATCAAGAAATTCAACGTTACGGATTCGTTATAACACCGAATCCGTTCGTTTAACTTCCGTTTTGTTCGTATAAACGTGTACAATCATATGCAAATGTTAATTCAAAGTTAAACCATCGATTCATGGTATAAAATTTGTACGTAAGGGCCGTAAGGGCCGTATGGCCATATATACGACTCTGTAATTTTTGAAAACCCAATTTAAACAAAATTCGATTACTGCAAGTTATGCATATATGGCATATAATATGTTATAAACACATATGAACACACATATAGCCATATAAAGAACAAATATCAATTTTTTTCCATTCACAGAGAATTTTTAAAGCACGTAAATGGAAAACTCTGTAACTTTTGAAAAATCAAATTAAGCATAACTACATGGATTTAATCTTATTAAATCATGCATACATGATATACAACATGTTATGATCATACAATAACACGTATAAAATCATATCATACATTAATTATCAAATTAGTTATTCACAGAGAATTTCTAACATACGTTAATGGAAAACTTTAAGAACTTGAATTTAAAAACTTAGGAGAAGGAATTACCCTTGCTAGTTTGTGAAGATGATTCAAGGATGATGAAAATCTTCTCTCAATTCTCTGTGTTTTCTTCGTTGAGTTTTTCTCTCTAAAATTTTACTCTGATGAAATATAAAATTTTATATGTTATATGTTTATATAAGCCTATATAATTATACGCATATTCAAGCTGGTGGAGTCGTGGTCGGTTAATGCCCTTAGTGGGTTAACTGGCCAACTCCTCATAGGGCCTCGTTTGGCTAGCTCATTTATTTCTCCTTTCCACTTATTTTCATAAACTTTTATTATATAGTAAATCGTCACACTTCTAATTAATCAATTAATGTTATTTAAATCACTTAAATAAAATAGCATAAATTCATATTAAATCACATAGTCACATAATTAAAATTCTCATTCATTAATTATGCCAAATCATTAAATCTCTAATTAATTATTTAAATTAATTAGAATAACATTATGCTTATTAATTAATATATTAATCAAATAAGCTCAATTAAATACATACTTTGAATATAAAATTCACCACATTAATTTAACTAATGTGACACGTATAATTAAATTAATCTACCACAATTTCATCAATTAATTATTTAACTCAATAATTAAATCATCGAAAAATATTTATTTAATTCAATAAATATTCAATTTAAATTACAAAAATCTTGTTCGTCACAGGTATAATTTACTCGGATATAATCCACATTACTTATCTCCTTTGTTATTAAATTCTACAATCAATAATTGATTACAATATATTCATGATATATTCTTTTATTGTATACACACTCACATTGTCACATAGGCATCATGATGTATTCATAACATATAGTTTCAACATGTACAATCATATAATATAGTTTAATATACTTGTATGGTCACACTTAAGTGTTTCTCTACACTATATAATATAGTTGTATTCCATATACTTTATATTATTAATTATTGCATGCCTGTACATAACAATCAATATAATCTTATTATATTAATAACTTACTTATTTGCTTTATTATTCATAATGTCAAATAAATAAAGTTATTCATTTTATTAATTAATTAACAATAATATAATTAATCCACTCCTTTCCAATTAATGAAACTTATAATTCCCACAACAATTGCTCATTTATCAACGCACAGTATATAAATATAAATCTTATTATATTTATAGACACGTTGCTCATTATTTTTATATATTTTCATGCAATAATAATAATCACATATTAATCATTATTAATATTTTATAACATTAATTAATATTCTATAATAATAATAATTAACAGTTAATATAGATTAATGTTCACTTAATAATTCTTTCGTTAATTAATATCATCATTAATATTTCTCATCACTGTGCCACACAAGGCATTTAACGAGTTTATCGCAAACTCCATATTTCCTCAATTATTATAATTATTCAGTTTAATATAATTGTGTTAACTCACAAATCATTTATATTCAAATAATTATTCATTTTCATTAATATATTCATTTAATAATATTCAGAAATTCTCGGGTATTACATCTCCAGATCTCTGACTTGACACTGATTGTTGAGAAAGGTAACTTGATGACCTTTATCGCAGAGCTGGCTGATGCTAAGAAGATTGTGCTTTAGACCATCAACATAAGCCACTTTGCTGAAGGACACCGCACCATTCCCAACTGATGCATAGCCTCTTGTCTTGCCAAAGCTGTTATCTCCACAGATAACTGTTGGTCCCTCCTTCTCTGTGTAGTTTGACAAGAGGGCTTTGTTCCCGGTCATGTACCTTGAGCAACCACTATCCAGATACCATGTTGTAATCGTGGTGGCTCATTTCTTGCATGCAATTTCAGCGTTCATGTTGGTACCCAGACTTGCATGGGTCCTGCAATGTTAGTACCCTTAGGAACCCAAATCTGCTTGACTTTGGGTCTCCCATATAAAGTGTTATGAAAGCATAATGCAGCTTTATGACCAAATCTTCCACATGCAAAACATCTAATATAATTCATGTTAGTGTGTGGATTCTTTCTCCATTTGGACTCGTGTGGATATTTATTGGCCTTACCCTTGTATTGCATCTTCCTTTTCCATGAAGCTTTGAGATTCACGTTTTGTGCTAAGTAAACCTCAACACCACGATTCCTTCCAGGTTGATTCATGGAGCCAGTTTTAACTTGACTCTACGATTCGTCGAGGTTGGGCAAGTGGTGACTAAGTCACTCTTCATCTTTCTGAATCCTAGGCCAGCATAAGATCTGCAGTGTTCCGGAATATGTCTTGGATCAGAAGAGCAAGGATGCACTGGTTCATCCTTTTGTATTTACTTTACAAATGTAATACTTCTATTTAAGTTAGAAGCACTACTTATGTTAATTTCCTTTGTCTTTTCCACACTGAGTTCTAAGGTAGATTCCTCAAACCCTAAGCCTGTTCTATCAGAGACACTTCTGTGATTAGATATCAAGGAGTCCAAGGATAAAGAAGATCTGTTCCATGTAGAGATAGTATTTTCTAACTCCTTAATTTTAGAGGTTAGATTTAACTCTCTTTGCATGCTCAGTTCATTTGTTTTTCTTAAGATTTTATTCTCAGCTTCAAGCTTAGAGAGAGTCAGAACTTAGTAGAGCTGCTTCCAGCTCTTTCTGAACTTTCTCTTTCTCCTTTTGAAGATCGGTAATCTTTAGATAGAACTCTTAACCATCTCATATTTTGATATAGATCAGTTGACATGCACGAATACCAGTTCTTAAATCATCAATGTCTATATCAGGAGAGTTGAAATCAAATACCTCATCTATGACTGCTTCAGCACTTTTCCTGCTGAGTGCATCTTTGGCCATCAGCATATGTTGGCTTTTTGAGGTGCTTCATCATCTTCAGACTCAACATTGGTGTCGTTGTCTGAATCGCTCCAAGAGCTTCCAGCTATAATCCCTTTGTCTTTGTTCTTATTCTTTTGTAGACTTTGAGCTCCTTCTTTGGATTTGACTTTCTTTCAGCTCTTCTCTGATAGGCTTGTTGCAGTTGGCAATGAAATGACCAGGCTTCTTGCAGTTATAGCATAGGTCACTGATCTGCTCCTGACTGCTGTTGTTGAATCTTTTAGGTTTGCTGCTTCTTCCTTTGGGTATGAGCCTTCTGAATCTTCTGGCCAGCATTGCTACTTCATCATCATCATCATTATCATCATTATCTTCCTCAAAGTCAGATTCATCTTTAACATGTGCTCTGTAGATCTCTTCTTTTACTTTAAGAGCAACTCCTTTATCTTTCTTTCTTCCTTCTGACAGAGTTTCTGCTCGTTGAGTCAGTTCTAGCTCGTAGGTAAGAAGGTTTTTCGTATAGGTTGTTGAACTGTCATCACATGCAGATTCTTTGACTCTCTGATTGCAGTGGTCTTGGCATCCCATCTGCTTGGTAAGGACCTCAATAAACTTGATGACTAGATCTTGTTTGGATAGGTCTTTCCATAAGCTCTGAGAGAGTTGAGCAATGTAGTTAATCTCTCATAAGTGGAAGTAATGTTTTCTCCTGGAACATGAGCAAACATCTCATATTGTTAAGTCAGTAAAGATTGCTTGTTTTCTCTTACTTCTTCAGTTCCTTCATGCATGATGAGCAATGCTTCCCAGACTTCTTTTGCAGTTTTGCAGTTAACCACATTTTCAAACAGATTATCTTCTAAGGACTGGAACAAGATATTCTTAGCCTTCTTGTCAAGCTGAACATCTCTCTTCTCATTTTCAGTTCATTCAGATTTAACTTTAATCACAACTCTGTTTGGTTCTTCTGTAGTTGGTGCAAGCCTTGTTGGAACATAGGCCCATTTAGAACAGTTTCAATAGATAATCATCTATTGAATCCATGTAAGCCTGCATCCGAACTTTCCAGTTGGCAAATTTATCTTTGTTGCACATTGGTGGCTTGCTTCCTCCACCTGTCTTGGTCTAGCTTATTAGTTGTGCCATTGGATCTACTAAAGCTTATTATGCTTTGTTGAGAGAACCTGCTCTGATACCAATTGTTAGTTCCCAAAGGCACGTTAGTTATCTAGAAGGGGGGTTGAATAGATATTTTAAAATTTCTTTGTTTAAACTACTTTGTCAGTATTGATTATACTGACAGCAGCGAAATATATGTTTTGTTCCTCTTCAGATATTGCAGTTATGGTTTGATAAGCAGTTATGGCAATTATAACAAATATAGCAGTTAATGAGAGACAATGAGACACAAGGTTTTAAGTGGTTCAGAGCACACAAGGCTCCTAATCCACTCTTCTACTCCACGAGTAGGAAATCCACTAAGGATGTCTCTTACAACTTGAATCACTTAGATTCCTTTAAGGCCAGCAGCCCTGAAACTTCTTTTAGTTCACTTAGAACTCTTCAAGTCCTCTAACTTGGTACTTCTCTTAGTTCACTCTTGAACTCTTCAAGTCCTCTGACTTGGATCTTCTCTTAGTTCACTTTGAACTCTTTAAGTCCTCTGACTTGGTTCCTCACTTGGATTGACAGTAGTTTTGTTGAGAAGTGCTACTCAGTTGCAATAAGCATCAGGTCTGAAGAACTGAGTAGCGAAACAAGCTTTCCTCTTTCAGGATCGTAGAGTTGATCGTTGAGTGTTCTTGAGCTTTTCTCAATGTATTCTTTCTTTTCACGTCTTGCTTACTTCGTCTGAATCCTTATCTGATTTTCTTATAAAAGAGCCATCTAGAATATATCCGTTTGAATTGCTCCCGTTGTAGCATTTAATGCTTCAAACATTTCTGTGCGGTTGATGTTGACATCCTACTTTCCTGCTGCACTGCCGACTGGCCCACTGACACAGCAGACTGCAACTTCACCTAACACCTGAAAAGGTGTTTTCTGCATGTGGTTTAGTCCTTTCCTTAGCTTCTCTAATAAGCTTCTTTGATTTGAACTAAGGATGACTATGGGAATCATTGGGACCATCAAATTGTCAACGGATATAAGCCTTCTTCATTTGTTGCTCTTCCTCCCTTCATCAAAACTACGAACTTTGATGCTGACTGGAGGAGCACTACGATTATGGTCAATGTAATCATGAGCGTTGTGTGTTGGCTTGCACAGGCTTGACTCAGACCTTGATCATAGATAACATTACAATTTCTCTTAAGCTCTTCGGCATACTACGATTCCTTCTTGCTTCGTCTTGCAGACTCCACGTTTCTGAGAGTACACTGCGTTTCTTACTCAGCTCAGTAGGCGCTCGGATCTTTTCTATGATTCTTAGTGTGGCTTTCAAGAGCAAACTACGATTTTGATACTTTCACTTAAGTTCCATGATTCTGCCTTGTCTTCTGCAGACTTGATTCTCTTAGTAGACTACGATTCTGAAACATCTTCGTTTAAGCTCCATAATTCTGCATTGTCTTCTGAATGCTACCTTTACAGACTATGATTCTGTCAAGGCTTTAACTTTTACAGCTCAAATAGATCAACCTAATAAATTTGATAATTTCTTCTATACATTTAATTTACATAAATTGATAAACATTAAAGCTCAGATCAACCTAACAATTTTGATCTATCATCTAAGTCCTTGTACATTGATTCTCTTAAGAACTGTACACTTAAGCATTTATATTTACTTTTAATAATCAATATGAATATGCAATTACCAACAGGCCAATATGTATCATGTCGACGATTTGAAAGGTTTTACTGAGTCTCCAATTGCTAGATTTGAAATAGTTATACCAACTCAACTGAGTTTTGTTTGAAAGTTGGCCCAATTGCTGGACACTGTCGAAACTGAATCTTTGAAATCGAAGTTCTAAGTTCGGGGCTTGGTTAAGTGGGGGGGAAGGTGTTAGGCACCTCCAACTCCTGTGAAAATACGGTACCCGCATCTTTTCAATATTTCCCTTTTTATTGCAATGTGTGTGTGAATACTGGAAGAAATTGGGTCTACGCTTGTTTTATTTGAAATATAGACATGCTTCGTTAAACCTATATACGAAGGGTTTGATTTGATTTGCAAAAGTTCTTTTTAGACAAGATAGTAAAAATGATGTTTTGAAATCAAGTTTAAAACCCTTACGCTCACGTAGGAATTGAAACATGTTGATACTTTCATTTTTTATCTTTCCAGTCTTTTGGTTCAATTTGAATGCTGATTGTCGGGCTGCGAAGCATCCTCGACCATAGAATATTTACAAGTGTCTATCTTCTCATGGGCATGACAGCCATCGGAGTGACTCTAGCACGACAAACCACTATTTCATTATGTTCGAGACCTTAAACCCGAAAAAAACCGTTTTATGTACATTTTTATAGAAAAACTGGCAGGGTATATTGTAATGTGGAGTTTGTCCATCATGAGAATTAGATTATGATCAGTTTGATCAGGAATCCCACGATTCCTAGGCTCACAAAGGGAAGCCAAGTAAACCTGTAAGAACCCGAATTTTCAGAAAATATTAAATAAGGATTTAATAAATAAATTCTTAAACTGTGAGATGGGTTCGAATAAGAATATATATATATATATATATGTGTGTGTGTGTGTGTGTGTGGTGGATATGAGGTATGTGATATTATATTACATAGGGTAATATGGATTATGTAATATGTGTTTTGTGATTTATAAATATATTATTAATGTATATTTGTTATTTAGCATAGAGACGATTCAATGGAGATAAAGAAAGTGGATAAATTCCTATCGATATTAAATAATTTATAGAATTATTTTATCATAGTAAGTTGGGTGACATTAAATATCCTTAATGTACAATCACCATATTCTTGTGTATGTGTATTAATAATTAGTATGTTTATAATATAGGTTATTAATAGCACTTAAGCTATCCGTGAATAGTTTAGATAGTGAAGCAGAGTTAGTTAAGGAATTAACTAATAAGAATAAATATTAGTTAATTTAAGTTGGGAGTTATATTATGGAATAATATAATGTTAATATTGAACATAAATGATATGGTGCAGTGTTTAATTTACTTAAGTAAAGGGTGAAATAATATATGTGTTGAATATGTAATTATAGTTGGTACTTTTATATATTACTTAGAATGGTAATATGTGAGAAAAGTCTAATGTGCGAAAAAACGCTAATAAATATATATACGTTATTAAAGGGAGATGAAAATCATTATATTTTAAATGAAGATTTAATATTTGAAGAAATTATTTTGGGGAACAATTTATAAAAAAGAAAGAGAAATAGTTATTATATAAAGGATATTAAAATAATTTCTAATATTGAATTATTTTAATAAAAGGAGGAAATGTTATTTTTGAATAGTAATATTACCTTTTTATTTTGTATAAGGTATGATTGATTAATATGATAGATATATTACATGTTTGCTATAAATTGATAGAAACAAATTATTATAATAGAAAATAAACTTATTACCTATTTTCTATATATAATGTATATGTGCCATACATGTGATTATTTCTAATAGATATTATATTAATTATAATATCTTGAGACAATAAGTAAATTATTTTTTAATCATGAATGTGCTTATTTGGAGAAAACATAATATTTTAGGATATGGCTCAATACATAATTTTAAATGTATTTACAAGGCAGTTTAATTAATGAAAGAAAACTAAGTTATTTTAATATATTAAATAACTTAAGTTATTATTTGATCGTGAATATTATTATTTGAATAATTAATAGAGTATATATTAATTATTATAAGTGTAAAGGTTATACTTATTATAAATATAATTAATTGAGGTAGCTTAGCGTTAAAATGCTTGAGTCACACAAACATTATATTAAAAGAATATTAAGTGTGGTGGAAGTGATAATAAGCTTAATGTAAGCTTATGAGAAATGCCTTGAATGGTACGATAATAGATTCGTTGGTGAATTAATTAATTCAAGGATGGAGAAATTATTAATTAAACAATTAATCTATATTAATTGTTAATTGTTATTACAATAGTATGTTAAATTATTATTATGGCTAGTGATAGTGTAATAATAAAGAAATTGATTATAAATATAATCAGAATTGTATTGATGAGGAATGAGTATATTGTCTTATAAGATTAATTATTGTTATGGACAATATACTAGTATCTAGTAATTATTTGATGGCATGTTGAATTATTATTATTGCAAGTGATAGCATGATAATAAGTATATTTGTTATAATATAATAAGATTTATATTTATTTAATGTGATAATTAACTATATAAATGTTAATTAATTGTTATGAAGATTAATAATTACATTGATTGATGAGGGGTGAATTAATTAATATTTAATTAATTAATTAATTGCCATTGAGTAATAATATATAAACGAGTAGATTATTAATATGATTATAATTGCTCAATTAGTTGATATGTGCAAAGGATGCGATTATTAAGAATATAACATATTGTAATTACACATATGTTATATAAAGTATAGTGAAATATTAATGTGACTGTATTATATATATAAACTATATAGAAAATTGATTTCATTATGTGAATTGCATAATATTATTTCTTATGTGTGTGCGTAGACCTTAGGAATACTCTATTAGCATATAGTAATTGTTAATGATAATGATTTTATAGGATATTATAATTGTAATAATAACCGTTATGATAATTAATAACCGTTATAATAATGAGTAATACCGATAAAATTATATCGGTAGGATGAAATGTACATGGATTATATGTGTGCAAATTACATTTACTACATTGAAATATATTTATGTGAAATAATTGATGATATTAAAATATATCCTAAACATGTATTATAAGAATACAACTTAAGTATATAAAGTGTGTATTATAACACAAGTGTAGCATGTAGCTTATTGACCAATAACTGAGCTTGTAATTATTGTCCCATAATAAGGGTCACCCTCATTCTCCCTCACACGTGAAATACTCAAGGCTATTCTCCCTACAATCTCAAAATCAGCAATCTAGCTAGCAATGATCAATGGGAGTGGGGATCATGATGTGTTCAACCAACCATTCAACCACTCCACCTTAAAACATACAAACCTTCAATCTATTAGTTTGATTCAATGGAGGATTTCATGGTCTGTGCAATGAAAGTTCTATAAATTGAGCTCCCACCTTCTAATTTCATTGCTGAGATTTTGTTTAAGTGGTTGGATTGAGAGCATCACATACCTTAGTGATAGCATTCTAAGAA